>PVJC01007271.1:0-52032 GCA_004026665.1 Murina feae | reverse complement strand
CATCTATGAGCTGTTTCTTTGTCTCCCCAAGATTTCTCTTCTCTGGATGTCTGGTTATGTAGTTCTCTCTCTCCTGTTTCCTACTCAGGACAGTATTGAAGTACCCTGATCCTTAGTGTTTAGGTCACAGTCCTGATTTTCAAGCAGGCAGTACTCCTTTGTTTCTTATGCTCCTTTATTTGTGTTTATGCAAGGGTCAATTTGTCATTCAACCCTTGGGTGGCAGTGTTTCTGGATTGACCTCTGGATCTATAGGTCCTCTCTAGCTAGTGTTCAGATTTTGTTTTCCCTGTGGCACTTAGTACTGATTTGGGGGAATAGGCTACCCCAGAGCTGATTCTCTGATCATTATTCCCTGCTCTGATCCCCAGGTTCCACAAAAACAACTTCCCCCCTGCAGTTTCTTAGTGTCCCCAATTGGGTGATCCTATGTATTGAGCTTAGTAGTGAAAAGCATGGATTTAAAGAGGAAAAAAAAAAGAGAGAACAAAGAGGCAGAGTAAGTACATGAACTGCAGCACTGCAGCACAGGTCTGTGCAATCTTTTTTCCCCTTGGATCTAAGCAGCCAGCACAACTGTTAAAATTTTTAGGCTGTCCTTTTGCACCCAGTTCAGCTATGTGTTGCTTTTTAGAGTTCCCTTCTGTTAGCAGCCCTGTGGATCCCCTTCCACATTCGTGGGTCATGACAGCCCCAATGGCTGCAGAGTTTTCTGGGTGCAGACTTCCCTGGATTCTCCAGCTCCCACCGTGTGTGTTTCTCTCTCCTGCCTGAACCACAGACCTCATCTTATCCTAGGGGAAATCTGACCTTTCTGTGACGGGGTGCAGAGTTCCTCTGAATCCGCATGCTGCGCCGCTGGGGCACCGGTGTTCCCAGGTTCGCAGCTGTTCACTGGGTGCCATTGTTGTAGATTCCTGGGATTCTCAGGCTTCCAAAAACATCCACTCTCCCCTTTAAGATGGTGTGGTCTCCGTGTCAGAGCTGGTCGCTCCGGGAGGTATCCCAGCAGCAGTGGAGGCTGCCCGGTCAGGGGAACCTTGTCCGGCAATCCCCCATAGTCCCCTGGAACATAGTTGTCCCTCAACTCACAAACAAACACTCTCTGTGTGACCATACACTCTCCTTTCATTCTCTCCCTCATGCACTATCTTGCAGTCTGCCTTCCTGTCAGCAGCCATCTTCCTTCCTTTATTTTAAATACTTTTTTAAAATTGATTTCAGAGAAGAAGGGGGAGAGAGAAAGAGAGAGAGAGATGGGGAGAGAGAGAGAAACATCAAGGATGAGAGAGAATCACTGATGGACTGCCTTCTGCATGCACCCTACTGGGATCAAGCCTGCAACCCAGGTATATGCCTTGACCAGGAATATAATTAGTGACCCCTTGGTTCCTGGGTCATAGCTCAACCACTGATCCAAACCAGCTGGACTATCTCCTCTGTTTTCACATCATGTTTTTAAATGTGTTCACTTCAGCACCTTGTTGAAAGGTATTGAACGTGAAATGGAAGGACAAATGCTGACGGGGCTTGCCGAGTGGTCAGTCTGTGGGTGTGGGGCTGAGTCTGTTCCTGCCAGGCTGTGGGCTGTCCTGCCTGGACCACGTCCTGTTCTGCAGAAGAAGGGGAGGGGCCAGCCAGATACCAAATATATTCTGGGCAGCAACTTGCACACGCCTCAATGTTTTCCAAACGCAGGGCTCTGTGGAGGGCCTGCATTTTATGACATGAGTCTATTTATTATAGGCTTGTGTTATGGGTCAATAATTTCCTGCTTCAAAATAACAGAGTGGGCTTGACCCCGGCACCCAGGACTGAAGCCAGAAAAAGAGTAAACAAGATCTTGATGGGTGACCAGCAGAGAGCTTGAGAGAGAGATTTAGGGGTCCTCTAGGGCCACCCCAATTCTCCAGTTTTAATTCTTCTCAAACCTTAACCCATTTCATCCTTCCTACTTCTCATTCCTAGAGCTCCTACTCCATCAAAAGAATAGATGGCTAACCAATTTGAACAACAGCATTCTTTCATCATCACAGGGCCAAATCTACACTTGAATCAGTGTGGTCAGAGCAGCATCACCTAGAGCTGAACTGATGGGTCCTGACTCAGATCTTACCACTGTGGCTTTTTCTGCTTCTTACAAACAGCTCCAACATGTGGGTGAAAGTCATTTTAAGGAGGAGGTTCGAATAAACGGAGGTGGCATTCTATGGTCCTTTCTAGTCTGCAGAGCCCTGCTATGTATTTGATCTTAGAGATATAGTGAAGGCAAGGTTTTTATTATTGCAATTTGTAGATAAGGAAATGGAGGCTCAGAGAAGCTAAGGGAACTGTCCTTAATGACACAGCCAAGAGGATCCCAACTTTCCTCCTAATACATTACAGCGGTCCAAACTTGGGGTCCAGAGAGCAGCATCAAATGTTGGAAGATGAGGGGGAAGGAGAGAAGTGGGCAATAATTGCTATTTCTCCTGGGGCTGGTTAGGTCATTTGACATTAGTACTGGGTCTGAATTTTTATGTTTATTCCACAATAAAAGTAACATTCAAGGTTGAGATATAAGGGGCCAGGAACACAAGTCAGGAAGCCCGAGTTCCTGTGGGCTTTGCCAACAGCTTGTTGTGTGACCTTGTGTAAATTATGGAGGCACTCTCATTGCCTTAGCTTGGATGAGAGAGTTCAGAGATGGTCTCTGAGGCCAGGCCCTCTAACTGACTATGCAGCCCGGGGCTCCTGGTTGAGAGAGGATGTTTGAGGGGCAGGTACTGGCCCATAACCTCTAAGGGGGCCAGCGGAAAACCAGACCTCCTGGGTTGCTTTGAATCACAAGTCCTGGCAGAGAGGAGACAACCGGAGAGCTGGAAATAGCACCGTGGGTCTCTAGGGATCAGGGGGGACTCCTCCGCAGGATCTCTAAATTGAGCAGCTGTGGGAGGTGCAGCCTCAGGCCCTGCTGGCAGGATGAGGACACCAGCACTGAAGGTAGGGAAGGCCTTGTTTTATTGATTGGGAGGGTCATAATCTCTTACATTTGTCTCCTACCTTCTTATCACATTCTCTCCTTTGATCTTTACATTGCCTGCCCTGAGGGGAGGAAACTGGTGGCTTTCTCTAGTCCTGTTCTGAAGTGACTGCAGGGAAATCATCATGGACAGGAGATGGTGATGGTGACCCAACGATCTACCCAGGATGTCTCACCTCCTCTCCCTAAAGCACCTACACAAACATGTACACGTTGAGAGAGACTGAGAAAGAGTCAAAAGAGAGCACAATCTCATCCTCCTGCACTTTAGCTGTTCCCAGATGGGATATCTGTGGAGCACTTAGGCTAATATACACCTTTATCTCTTACAACCTGGTTGAGAAGGAAAAGCAGACACATCTGAAGATTTAGTAACAATTGCAAATGGAGATTGACACACACTTCTGTTTGCTAGTTCTGGACTCTGGAGACTTCCCAAATGTGGTTCAGTCACTTTAGGACATTTCAGGAGTTTGCCAAGGAATCATAGGGGAAAAACCACCCCCCTAGTCTTCTTGTTTATTCCTCCTTCTCCTTAGAGTCCACCTGCCCCACCCCTTTGTATCACACATTTCATCTTCTGTGGCATCTGGCTTCTTTGCTCGGCATGGCCCTCTCTATCCCCTTTCCTCTCCTCTGGATAGTCACATTCTTGGATAAAACAAAGTTTAGATGGAGAACTTGCTCATCTCCCAAATGAGATGAATAGTGAAGTTCTTTGTTGTGTTTTCCATTGCTCTGGGGGAGGAATAATGAGAGAAGAATCTGATTAGAGAAAGGATCAACTTGATCAGTCTATAAGGGATGATAAAACTTGTCTTAGGAATGATGCAGCCAAATAGCCTGCATCCTGGTGATGGGAGCCCTGTCCTCTATCAGAAGCCAGACACCTAGTTGGGTTGTCTGTGTCGGGAACCTAGATAAATGTGTCAACACAGGTGTCAGCTCTGTTGGCAAGAGCTCAGAGTTGAAGAAACATAAATGTCAGTCACCTGAACAGGGGTGAGAAGCTTCCATATTTTATATCCCTTTTGGGTAGCATCAACCCAGGAAGGTTTCGTGGAAGAGTGGGCCTTTGGTCCCATTTTAAGGAGGAGCAGGACTATATATAGGCCATGAGCATTGGTTTGGAAAATGGGTGTGGTAAGGTGGAGGTAGCATTTAGGGAACTGGGGTGTGAAAGGGAAGCCTAGTGAGAACAGAGGGGAGACGGATGTGGAGACTTAGGAACATGTGGGTAGGGTTGTGCTGTCAGGGTCTGCTGGCCCAGGGTAGATCTTGTGAGCAGGAAGATTGAGGGTAAGTTCTGTGACAAAAAGAAGGGGTATCAAAGAGCCTCTCTTTAAAAGTGGGCCACTGAGAGAATGGTTGAGACTTTTGTTTGATGTGGTTGAATAGAAGGTGATATTATCATACTTGCCATAATGTTCACAGTTCTCCCTAAGACCAACCCTGTGGTCTTTCTTGGATTGTCTAGTTGGCTTCCTTTTGTGCCCATGTCACTGAAGTGGAGAGAATATTTCCTACTGTAAAGTTCTCCCTAGATCTGAGGTCATTTTTACCTCAGTTCTGGTTTTCTTCTTCAAGTGAATCTAAGCAGACATCTAAAGGTATCTTTGTCCAGACTAAAGTTTCCCCAACCCTCACCATCACCCTCTAGTTCTTCCCACATGGGTGGGGATAACCAGCTGGCTTCATGTAAGCAATGAATGGTGATCACTAAAAAGGACCTCCTGTTGGCTATGCCCACACCTGCCAGCTGGGCAGAGCTGAGTGGCACAGTCAGGTTCTCCTCCCACATATGGCCTCTTGGAGAGACCCCATCTTGTCATTCTAGGCCTCTGGCCAGCTCATTGCATCCCTTGAGACTTCTTGTTAGTTTTTTGTTAGAACACTTGGGTTTTTACCTTGGAAGCTCAAAAATATGTTGCGAGTTTGACCACTAGTGGCATTCTCCCTTTGTATTTTAATTATTTTCCCCAGATCTCTTTGCAAGGATGCTTCTAACACACCTTCTGAAAGTGTACTTCTGTGATGGGGGTGGGCAGTTCCTTCTAGCATCTGAGAACCTTGACTACCTTATTGATGCCACAAAATGTGTCAGCTATGAGTCAGAGCCAGGAGTCCCAGCTCTCTACCCCAGATTTCATCTATGGAGCTCAGACATCCTCTGAGAAAGAAGTAGAACCAAACAGAATAATCTCTAGCTCTTGGAGAATTCACAGAACTGCAAATCAACAGGCTAACATCTCAGTGGTTGAACTCAGCAAACAGATTCTTAAGCATAAAATTCAGTTTCTTTTTCTGCATCAGAGCAGAAAACATCTCATTTCTTCTATGGAAGTGAAAGAGTGAAGTGTTCAAATAGCCTGACCAGAGAGGTAGAGAGCTTGATTCCCAGTGTTTATTTTATCCTTTCTTATCCTTTTTTTTTTTATCCTCCATATCCCTGTTGACAAAAGGCCAAGTTATAATAGTATAACCAAAATCTCAATGCATACTGTACCTTTTCTCATCAAGTGTGTCCTGCCAGACATCAGCCTAACGACTTTTGGACAATAGTACCAACCAACCCAAGCAGTGAAGGATGGACCAGATCTGCTGGCAGACTCCATCCCTACCTATCTTGCTCACTGTCTCTATTGATTAAGGAGCATTGTCCCAGCCTCAGGAGTGTGGCTTTGCCAACTGCTCAGCATGAGAAATCTGAGCTCCACCCTCCCTTTTGCTTCTTAAACCTCTCAACAACCACTGGCCTGTCAGTCATGCTGAGCAGAGCCTTGAGAGTTGCCAAGTGAACTTGGCCCTGGGCCACCAACGCTTCCTGATGCAGAGATGAAATTCTCAAAAGCACTGAACTCAGGAGAGAAAGAGGGTTGGTCTCCTTTCCTAGTTTTAGCATATCCCAAAATGGGTTTTCTGAATGATATTATTATAAGATATTTACAAAAGAGAGTTTAAATAACACCAGGTACTCTACTCAATAATGACTCATTTGGTAATATAGGCAAACCCAGCCACATGGGCTTCCTGAGGCAGATTTATCAATATTGTTGAGTAGCTGCCTGTCACTATAACTGATGGGTACTGGAGATGAGCTGGAGACTTCTGAGCAAACCACAGTGAGTTACTAGTCTTGTGATGAGCTAAGATAGTTTTATAAAACTGGTGTTCTTCATGTCTGTAGGGGTGGGATGGAGGAAAAGAGAGGCCTACCACAATAAGTTTATGAATTCTCAATCACTCAGATAATGCCTCTAGCTTTAGATTTTGATTTGTCAGTGCACTAGTTGTTGGAGGAGATAATCCTTTAGACTTTGAGTGAACACATTCCTGCTGGCAGTAGCAAGTTAAGGCTATAGAGCTTGAACAAGAGCTGAAAGGATTGTAGAGAAACTGGGTTTGATTGCCAGTAAACTCAGTTAAGAAGATTGGAATCAAATACATATCAGCAATAAAAAGAAAGAACAAACTACGAATACTGACAACAACACTGGTTAATCTGAAAAACATCATGCTGAGGGAAAAGAACCAGACAAAAAGTTCAGGTGATTTCTTTTATGTAAAGTTCAAGAACAGACAAACCTAATCCACTGTGTCAGAAATCAGAATTCTGGTTCTTTTGGGGGAAGCAGGGATGGTTTGGAAGGTAGAAAAGGAGAACTTTGTGGAGTGATGGAAATGTTCTTTATTTTGGCCTCGGTGGAAGTTACTGGAACATTGAGCTATATGCACTTAACATTTCTACATTTTAAGGTGTGTTGACTGTACCTGAATAAAGTACTGTTAGCATTAAAACAAAAGAAGAGAATGGGATCAGGATATAGATGAGAAGTTCTCTTAGCCAATCTTCCTAGTTTTAGCACACCCCAAAGTGGGTTTACTAAATGATATTGTCACCGCTGCCCTGAGTAGTGGTGTCCTGCTAATGCAGGTGACTATTGCAGTTGGCCACATGCTGCAGGCCAGGAGGGCAGGCTACTTCCTCATACACCTGCACACTCCTGCTGCCTCCAGGTGGGTAGTGGGTCTACCATGAGTCAGTTGCATTTGCTATCACACTTGTTATTGCAATTAATTTAATGTAATATAATACTACTTAAATAAAATATAAGTATAAAAGAATAAAAGTTTTTGTGAAAGCTAGATTAATGCTCTGGAATATCTCAGTAAAGGTGAATTACTAAAAACAATTGGTGTCAATTCGGTGTGGGTGAGACAAACATAAAAGATCAAAATGAATCTATATAAGAATCTATGTTTTTGGACTCAGATTCTTCCCATGTGTAAACTGTTGTTCTACTCTTAAGAAATTAAAGCTGGAAATTGTTAAGGATGCATTAAGAGTGTTGTTTATGGGAAGAGAGAGAGAGAGAGAGAAAGAGAAAGAGAAAAGCTGGAACTCTCATCTTCAGATCTCTATTCCCAAGCCTGTGGCCTTGGTCCTACACATAAAGTTTTACAATAACCATGCCATGTATATTTTGAATTGAGATAAAAGGTTTATCATGTGTGTGTTCTATATTGATTGATTGCCCATTTGAACCAAGTGTTTTGATCAACTGACCAACTATGTGGTCATGGAATAGGAGAAAGGAGGCTTCTACTCTGAGAAGTGGAGATTCAAGAAAGCAAATATACAACTATCCTAAAAGCTGGGTGCTCTTTTGTTCTCTGTACATTCAGAGAATAAACTGATGCATCACACATATGAATTCATGGCTTGTTAACACTTCACACAATCTTATTTCTGCTCAGTGATTAATTATGATGCACACACACAGTTTCGTGTGTTTATACTGCATTTACATGTGGCTGCATGTGATACCCTGACTTGCCTCCTTTCCTGGGAGCCCTGAGTGCAGGGCACAGCAGGGGAGAAGATCCTGTGGAGTCAGCTGGCATCCACTCAGTTCTTATCAGTGAGCAGCCTGCTTATAGAGTTGAGAGGGGGGATGTGTTATTGACAGATTTGTCATTTGGAAAAAGATGTTCTTTCCCACCATATTGTTAATACTAATACTTGTCCCCAAGATTTCTCAATGTTATAGTTTAAAAAGCCAATTTAGACTAACAAAGAACCATTATTCATAGATTCTTTATTCAGAGTATAGATATAAATTTCCCTGACAACTAAAATTCTTTGTTTGGACAAAGGGGATTAATCAGTACTAAATATTATTAAGGGGGATTATGTTTTAACTCATATATAAATATTCAGTTGTACTAAAGTGCTCATTTTGTCTCACCTGGCCTCATTCATCGAGGGGCTACAGACAGGTCAAGGGTCTGAGTCTAAAACTCCAATAAAAAACAAACAATGTTATTTTTGGTCAGATTTTATCTTAGAAACAGAACTTCTGATGGATCCTGATGGGGCAGAAGCCAACCCTACGTTGGTAACTGAGAGCATCTAGCCTGGGAAGAAAGTGAGGGGAGTAGGGCAGGGAGTGTATACACAGCTCTTTTGGGTGGTGGATCCTGAGTTGATTGGCCATGTAGTCCAGGGGGTGGAGGACAGGTTGCTGGTGGAGGATGTGGGAGGAGGAAGGAGAGGAGGAAGCTCTCATCCTCACAAGGCCAGCAAGGATCCTTGGAACACACATTCCATATTCTTTCCACTCTGTTACAGGCCCAAGAAGGTAAATAAAACAGAAGAGATATTTTGAAGGAAAAAGCAATGTAAGTTGGTGATTGGTCTTGGGAGAGGAGAAAGCATCAAAGCTGACTTTCAGAGTGGATGCATTTAGGGAAGGAGGTGGGGAAGGTGGGCCAACTGTAACATTGGCAGAACCTGAGATTTGACACAAGTGTCTTTGTTGAGGGAGTTCCCCAATTCTAGTCCTAGAGGAAGAAGGCAATTGATGTAGGCTAATGATGCCAGAAAAAAAGAGAGAGCAGTAGCTGGAATGCTGCCAGGCCCCTGCTGGGAGGTAAAGCTGTTAGGTAAAGGGGACAGATTGGCTCTTTTTCAGAGGATTTGTAATCCCCCCACCTACCCATTGCCCCAGGAGACCTGGCTTTAGCATACTGTCCTCCTTTTTCCCAGCCAAAGAGACCCCTTCTTTCTCCTTTGTTCTTGTTTTCTTTAACCTCTGCCTGTCCACTCTTTGTTCACTAGAACCACCTCCCTGCCCTGGTTTCCAGCTACTTGTATTTTAGGATGCTGAGCTAGTCTACATGAGGTTGACTGAGGGTATAGACTGTCATTACCTCCTCCACAAGGCTGCCACCCTGTTCTTGGCCCATCCTCGTCATAAACAGAACATGAGATCTGTAGATGGGAGAGAAAATGGTCCATTTCCCCTTTGTATATAGGATGGGGCTATTCCTTAGTCTTGAAATTTAGTTAGGCATGCCATCTATGGACTTCTCAAAGTCCTTAGCCCTCTGAATGGTCATTTAGTGGCTGAGTGATCAAATCATGATTTTTACAATCAAAAGATCAGGTTTCTTTTTCTATCGGTCATCCCTGGTAGCCCCTTCTGATCAATGGAATATCCTTGTGCCAAACTCTCCCTCCTTCATTCCCATTAACAGTGAACTCTGGACATTGATATGGAGGCCCCACCCATGCCCATATTCAGAAGTAAACTACAGTATATAATATTGACATCTCTTGTGCCCCTGACCTATATTATGTACCTGCCATGACTATGGCAACTGGTTTCCTGAAGGTGTAAATGGATGGTCCTTCCTGCAGGTATGAAGGGATGGTCCTTCATTCAGTTGTGACTCAGCTCCTACCCCAGAGCTCTCTGATTCCTTGACTCCAATGGTTAACATAAGGCTTTCAATCCAGATTCTGAAGTTTGTTGACCATGATTGTAGAGTGTTTTGCTGCTGATGGTTTGTAATTGTGCCCTTCTTCAGAGGACTGCCCTTGAGCTACTAGAGATGCTTATGCAGTAAGAATTGGCGAATGCCAGAAGTTTCCCAAGCCCTCCTCCCAGGGTGGCTCATAGCTCCCTTGCCTTTGCAGGGAGACACATTCTGAGTTGTAATTTCTCCTCCAGAAATTTCTACCTGCTCACTCAGAAGCTGTGGCTTCACCTGTAGCATAGCCTTGTTTGGCCTTTTCTCCTTGCCTGTCCTGCTTGTCCCATTGTCTCCTCAGTATCTCCTAGGAGTACATCCTCAAGCTCTAGCACAGGTATCCTCCACTCAGGGTCTGCTTCTGTAGAATCTGACTTAAGAGAGTAATCATCTTGCTGAGTGCTGATGATACAGTGACTTCAGCATGCTCATTGTCTGGCAGGGAGTAAATAATCATAGCAAAGTCTAATGTACTGTAAGAGGAGGAATATTCAAGAGTATGAGTCCTCAGTGCTTTGAGCCTATCTCTGTGTAGTTACAAATACTGGAGCAGTAGAATCAGAAAGGCCTGTGTTTGAATTCTGACTTTGCCTCTTGCAAGCTGGGTGCTCTTAGGCACACTTGGCGTCTCTGAGCCTCAGTTTCTTCACCAGTAAAATGGCTATAATACCTAGCTCCCTGAACTGTTATGAGGATGATCTCACTTATGAGATAAAAAATGTAAAGTTCTTGAGCTAGTACCATGCCCCTAACACATGCTTAATGATGGAAGCTATTTTTAGTGGGTATTGTATGCCTTAAATAAGAATTGAATGTATCAATATAGTGCCACACAGGTCACTGTGTTACTGCAGGCCTCTCACATACAAACTTGCAAGAATGATATTATTCCATCTGTCCACAGAACTATGAAAGCACCAGGCTGACCACAGGAGAGGGGTCTTGTCACTCTTCTATTTATCACTTGCTTCCAAAATAGTGGAGCCCGCACCCATTTACTACCGGTTATCCTGAAAGCTCTGCTCTTTCATTTGCTATTCCTAATTGAGTTTTCTTCTTTAGTTGAAAATTTTCTCTGTGAAAGAATAACATTCCAGAGTTCCCCCATATCTTTGCTGCCCCAGGCCTATATAAAGCTAAATATGGGTTTGGCTCTCCAAAAGAGAATAAATCCCAGCCTGCCCCCAAAGAAGTTGCTGTCATATTCCATCTCTTTTTTGGAAGTAATTTGATTTAATTGCATTGAAGCTAGATTGCGCCATTTCCTTGGCTAAAGTTGGTTCCAAGTTGGCTTTGCTATTTCCCTCCTGGCCCGTAGATTCCTCTCTTTCTTTGATGGTTATTTCAAGGAAAATATCTGGTCATTTCTTTCCCCATCTTTTTTAAAATTGAATTTATTGGAGTGACATTGGTTAATAAAATTATACAGGTTTCAGATATACATTTCTATAATACATCATCTGTATATTGTTTTGTGTGTTCACCACACCAAGTCAAGTCTCCTTCTATCACCACTTATCCCCTTTTTACCCTCTTCTATCTCTCCCCACCCCCTTTCCCTCTTGTGATTACCATACTCTTATGTGCATCTATAAATTTGTTTTTTCTTAATACCTTCACCCTTTTTTTATCCAACCCCAAAACCCCTCTCCTCTAACACCTGTCAGTTTGTTCTATATATCTATGAGTCTGTTTCTATTTTGGTAGTTTATTTTGTTTATTAGATTCTACATAAAAGTAAAATCATATGGTATTTTTTTCTCTGATTGACTTATTTCACTTAGCATAATACCTGCTAGGTCTATCCATGCTGTTGCAAATGGTTAGATTTCCTTATTTTTTACAGCCAAATAGTATTCCATTGTGTAAATGTACCAAAGCTTTTTTAACCACTTATCTACTGTTGGGCACTTTGGCTGCTTACTAAAAATTTCAAGAACTAACTCCTATCCTTCCCAAACTATTCCAGGAGGGGGAAGACTACCAAGCTCATTTTAAGAGGCCAGTATTACTCTAATTATGAAACCAGATAAAGACACTACAAAGAAAGAAAATTATAGGCAAATATCCCTGATGAACATAGATGCTAAAATCCTCGACATAGTATTTGGCCTTTGCAAAAGAATGTCCGAAAGAATGCCACAGGGTGGCACTGATACCTTCTGCTGGAAAAGAAGGGAGACTGAATGAGTTCTTATTTGCTGATCCCATCAGAACTGCTTCCCTGTAGCACAAAGGCTCCTGCAATAGCCGAGCTGCCCTGGCCATTGCTCCTCAAGGAGCATGCAGGTGATTATTTCAGGCCTCATTTCTACTCTCTCCTTCTCCTGCTCCTTTTCCTCAAGTTCTACTTCCCTCTCGTAGGCCACCAATAGAGAACATGTGGTTTACCTGTTAGGTATGTGGATGTTTATTAGTCAGCCCTTTGTATTAGTTTCAGCATAGTCGAGTTGCTTCTCAGTGCTGAGCGCCATGCAAGGCAAAATGCATGATATAAGGAGAGAGGCCATGTGGCATATGTCAGTTCATGAAAATGTAATATGTGTGCTATAGGGACTTATTCAAAGGAAGGATGTGAGCTGGGATCTTGGAGGAAGGCTGCCCAGAGAAGATGGACTGGCTTCTGGTTGGCCTGAAGAGAAGTGAGGGGAGGGTAAGGCATCTGAAGCATGGGAAATAACCCAAGGGAAGAAATGCAGACACCCTTTTATTGTCATCCGTCCCTGGGAGAGAAATAAGGTTGGTTAGGTATAATGGCATTAGATTGTAGATGACTTTGAATGAATGCCACAGGGAGGACTGAATCTGATTGTGACTTGAAAGTCCATTTGGGAAGAAATTAATGGTTTTATTAATCAAGAAGAGTGTTATTTCTGGATTTCTTTTTCCTGAACTCTCATACCCCATTGCTAGTGGAATGAAAAAGCTAGTGGACCCTGGAGACTGGACAGTAAGATAGCTATTAGCATGGGGGAAAGGCTAAAACTTCTCTTTATAACACGGGATTCTTGAGCAAGGAGTAACTAAATAAAGTGTTTAGACTGGCAAGAACATGTAAAATGGGGAAGATTTTCTTACTTCTGTCTGACATGCTCTGAAATGTCCCAATAGGTCTTGTCATGCCTGACATCTTCCATGAGTATGCAGAAGAAGTCCCCTTCTGGAACCCTTGACTACATATTGTGATACAACTCTTTCTGCCTTTGCTAAGCATAAGCACCAGCAAGGCAGGGCTTGTACCATCTTAATCCTTGTCTCCTTCTTCATTCTTTGCTCTGTGGCCTGGTCCAGAGATCACCTTTTTCATCAATAGAAAACCTCTACAATAGCATAATCCTTTTTTTATGCCTACCTTTAATTAATTCACTCATTAATAGAGATTTACTGAAAGCCCACAATATGTAGGGCAGTCTCCCTTGTCCTGTGCTTTTCCGACCACAGAATAGCAGCTCACTCCTCAGTACATAGAAAGTCCCTATCATCATCCATGGTCACAGAGTCCAGCATTGCCCCGTGAAGAAGGCATGAGACAACTGCCCGTGTAGGGACTGGAATGGTTTGAAAGCGGTTATTAATGAAGGACAGAGCAGTGCACTATGGAAGAGGAGTTAAATGTGCTGAGATTGTAAAAATGGAAAATGCCTGTTAATAGCACAAGTGACACATCATAGATCACTAACTGACAGACTGAACCCTATGCTGTCTTGAGGAACGCAGGCTGCATGCTAATGGTGCCCTGGAGGACTGATGCATAGCCCTGTGAATCTGCTCTCCTGGCTGTTTCCTTGTGTGGTGCTGCAAAGATAATAGCTCCCCCCTCAATTTTTCACCCATGCGAAGGCACTGGTATAGAACATGGGATGTGGAGAAAAATGAACCTATATTTGCATCTCCTTCCTTACACTGTCTATTGGTGAGACCTGGGATGATGATGAAATGAGAAGACATAATTAAAGTAGTTTTGCATCCCAGCTGGCATGGCTCAGTGCTTAAGTGTCAACCCATGAACCAGGAGGTCATGGTTTGATTCCCAGTCAGAGCATATGCCTGGGCTCAATCCTCAGTGTGGGGCATGCAGGAGGCAGCTGATCAATGATTCTCTCTCATCACTGATGTTTTTATCTCTCTCTCCCTCTCCCTTCCTCTCTGAAATCAATAAAAGTGTATTAAAAATAGTTTTTCAAATTTCAGAGTTCAGAAATAAGGAATGGATAAAATTGCAATGAAAATGTTCACCTGCCTCAGATCACAAAGAACTCAATTTTAGACTGTGAGAAAGTCAAGATCTGGACTTGGTGGCAAATGGAATTCCCCAGGATTCCTTCCTGTAGTGTGTCTTGGTTTTCTTTTTAAGACATCTGAATCTGGGGAAAGGAGAGGAAGCTTTTGAGTGTATTTCAGCTTTGTAGAAAAAAAAATTACTTGAGGCTTTGGGGCCAATGGAAAACTAGGACATTGAATAAATATCTTGATTGTCTATTGCCTTTCTTTGTCAAATCTCTCTGCTGGTTTCTAAAACATCTTGTCTATTCACCTGACAGGAGGGTACAGTCAACCTAAGGACTGAGGAGTGTCAGAGTGTGCATTCCAAGGGAGGACAAAGTCTGAACCTGAAGGTTGAAATTACAGTCAAGTTGAGTTAAAGGAAAGATTGAGAACATCTCTGAGCCTTGCTGGTGGCCCTGATGAAACCTAGTACATGACCTCCAGTGTTCCCATGTAGGCTCATTGACTCCTGTGACATTCTGATAATAATAAGAACAACCACAATGATAATAGTTACAGATACTGGGCATTCCAGGCATATTATCAATCATAGTTTAAAATGAGAAAACCAAAGGCTGAAGTCAGTTTCTCAAGGTCACCCAGAGTGGATTAAATAGCAAAGCTGGAGTTCAAGTCTGACCCAGCCCAATCTCCTTCTTTTACCCCTTACAGCTGCCCCAGCCCTATCTTCTGCCACAGCCTTTGGAGGGCTTCATCTCTTAGTCCCAGGCTGCTTCCTGGGGGGCCTGCTGCCTAGCCCCATGGGGCTCTGTGTCTCCCAAGGCTTATATGTGAGCAGAGCCAATGTCAGATCCCAGGGGACACTCAGCAGGAAGCTTATTTGGAAGAAGCTAAAAATAGTCTTCTCAATATCCCAAAGACAAGATCTAAGTGAGATTAATATGGTATGGACTCCCTATTTCCCCTCCTCCCATCCTTTTCCAGTTCTTCCTCTGGAAAACTCAGTCTGACAAATGATTTCTGGGTTCCTAAAGATAAGGGTGCTAAGAACTGACTAACTCTAGGAGTGTTATGGATGCAAAGGGCTGGGGCTCAGATTCAAGGATGGGCTATAGGAGGATGAGGTGGATGCCTCATGAAAGGCTTTTGTGAGCAATTGAATAAAGGAATGAAGTAATGAGCAAACAGATTCATTATGTACTTATGACTTGTCAGACATGGTAGTAACACTATATGCTTACTACACTTTATTTTCATCTTGACCACCATGCTGGGGAGTTGAGACAATCATGCTCCTTCTCAAAGAAGGAAATGAAGGTCCAAAGACTTTAGGTGGTTTGTTCAGGGTGGGCCAGGTCACTCTATTATAGTCTTGGAGAGATCTTCCTGGCCCTCTTTCCCCAAAGGTATCACCCAGCTCTAGTGCATTTGCCATTGAGGCCAGCACCTTAGATTTCCACCACTGTCCTCACCCCGTGTTGGTAGCTCTGTGAAGGCTAGACACAAAAATTGTAACTTTCTATGAGTGACTCAGTCATATGCATTCCAGGAGGTAGCTTTGGCAGGGGCAGGAGAGAATATGGAGCCTCTATGGGGTTGGTAAGCAAGGTTTTACCAAGATAGAAAGTGTTAAGAAAAGCGAAGCTAGAGATACCACAGCCAACTTTGGGGACCTTTAGTCCAGTACTTGTATGTTCTGCCTTTCTCCTCAGATTGCAGAAGTGGAGGGCGGCATTTATCTTCCTCACTCAGGCTTTTGCTTCTGTTTGGATGGTGTCATTTCTATGGGGCTGTTGTCAACGTGGTTCTTCCAAGGTGCTCCTTAGAGGCAGGCCAGCATGGTGATGAACTCCCCAAACCGGTGGCCCTACAAGGCTGGGTCTCTCCCTAATCCCTGGTCCTCATAGTGTTCCCAGGGCTCTGCCTAATTGTCATGTATGAATGAATGTAAGTTGGGTGATGAGAACTGCTTCTATACTCCGATCCCGAGGAATGTCTCAATCTCAGTGGCTTTGGGCAACTCAACTGCTCAGGGGCTCAGATCTTATCACAGGTCCCCCTGGACACAATGCCTACTGGACCTTGTATTGTGCAGAAGGACTTATGGACAGAGTCATCCTTACCTCCCCTTTCAAGATGCAGCTAAGCCTGAGAGGAGGGAGTCAGCTCTGGAGGAGATTAAGAAATTGCTTTCTGCACCCAGGAGTTAGGAGCAAGCAGCAGCATGCCTCTGGGGCAAATGGCCCTTCCCAAACTGGGAAGATACTTTGTTATAATTCTTAATCATTTCTTAAAAAAAAAGAAAACACACACACACACAACAAAAACACACACAATACTTCTCAGCCAGGAGAGGTCATATTCCTTTTCTTTAAGGGTTTGACTAGGGCTAGGGATTTTTTTTTTTTAAATATAAGATCTTGTCCAGACAAGAATCAAATGAGAGGGAAGAAGAGTCATTTCAGTGAGGCAGGCTTTTTAGCATCTATATTTGGGAGATGAAGAAACAGGGTGGGAAGGTCCCATTGCCATGGCACCTGTGGCCTAACAGGTCTTTGCAGTGCGAGGCATCCCTGTCCCTCACAGCCCTGAGGACTATCCGGGCTGTGCCATGAGTTCCCTTCCTGACCCCACCTCCAGCATCCTGAGTGGCTCTGGGCAGGCCCTTTCTTTGAGCCTCAGTTTCTCCTTCTATAATACAGACGTAGATAATTGTGCCCAGCTTCCTCCTAGGCTGTTTGGTGGTCACTGGGAACTGGAAATTTGTCCACAGCAGGATGCTGAAGACTCAGGTTGTCTGCTGCCTGACTGGCTGGGTACTCCTGGCTGACTCTGCACACTAAGCTTTTTCCTGGTACCTGCCCTGAGAGGCCTATTGTCCTCACTTGCTCTAGCCTTAAAAAAAGAAAAGAAAAATCTTGTCTGCCTCCTTATGGAAGTGAAGTTGTTCCCATTCCCACTTGTTTATTTATAGTTCATCTAACTTGTCAGATGGCTTCACTTTTGTCCTCCAGGTTCCTTTCTAGTCAAGCCAGTAAGGCCTCATAGTCTGTGAACGTGAGTGCAAACACCTGGCCCTGGATCCACAATTCTCTTCCCCACAGTTCCCATCATCCCACAGGGCGCTGTGCCCTCCGCTTGGCTCCAGGCTTTCACGTCTACCACCTTTGCCTGTGATGACCTTTTCCTCACCACGCTGCAGATCAAACATCTTCCTCCATATTTGCTATCTCTCAAGTCACAACTCAAATATAATCTCCATCCTGAAACTTTTCCTTCTAAGCTTCCTGCAAGAGTGATATCTCCATTTTCTGACTCCACTTTGTCTTCTCTGTTTGTAGGACTGGAGTTACAATCTTTGGTGCATATTTGCCATTTTTTCTTGCTGTCCCATGAGGTCAGTGAGCATCACCTCCCAGTGCTTGGTGGAGTGTCCGGCCTGCAGGGATGCCCAGTTAGCGATTTTAGAATGAACAACTTACTGGGGTGAGGGAGACAGATAGGAGTGCTATGGGGACTGATGCTTACATATATTTTGGCTCTATCTTCAAGGAAAATAACACTTAAAAAAATTTAGGAAGGAAGGGGGAGAAACATCAATGATGAGAGAGAGGCATTGATTATCTGCCTTCTGCATGCCTCCTACTGGGGATCGAACCTGAAACCCGGGCATGTACCTTGACTAGGAATTGAACCATGACTCCTGGTTCATAGGTTGAGCTTAAACACTGAGCCACACCAGCCAGGCAAGAACACAAAATTTTGAATACAATAGTCCCCTCTTAGCTGTGGTCTCATTTTCTGACAGTTTCAACGGTCATCCAAAGATATTAAATAAAAATTCCAGGAAGAAACAATTCATCACTTTTAAGTGGTGTGCTTTTCTGAGTGTTGTGATGAAATTTTGTGCTATCCTGTTCTGTGCCACCCGGATGCTGAGTCATCCTGTATCCAGTGTTTCCATGCTGTAGATGCCCATTAGTCACGTAGTAGCCACCTAGGTTATAGATCAACTGTCGTGGCATCTCAGTGCTGGTTGTGTTCAAGTCACCCTTATTTTACTGAATAATGGCCCCAAAGTGCAACACTAGGGATGCTGGCAAGTCAGATATGCCCAAGAGAAACCGTGAAGTGCTTTCTTTCAAAGCAAAGTCATGTATGCATTGGAAAACATAACATATCTAGGGTTCAGTACTATCCATGGTTTCAGGCATCCACTGGGGGTCTTATAATATATCCTTCAAGGATAGGAGAGGACTCCTTCACCAAGTTAGATAAAGAGACCTAGAAAGGGCCTGAACAAACAAGGGGCACTTCATCCCTTCCCCTCCAATGGTGGGTGGAGCTGTCACTGGCTGAGGGGCTTTCCTAGGCCAGGCTCTCCCAGCCTGATCCAACTCCACTGAGGGAGGGTCTTCAAAGATTGGTTATTGGGGATGGAGGAAAAATGGAGAAAGAGTGGTGAGATTAAAAAAGGAATGTAACACAGACAGAAACCCAAGAAAATATCCCCTTAACCTTTCTTCTGTTGAAGGCTTTCTCTTTCTGCCCACTGAGTGTTTTGACTAAGTGTCTTTATCAAAACTTCTAAATCCCACCCTCCATTTGGCAAGTCTTTTCCCTGCCCCCACCCTGCTCTGTACCCCTTCCTCTGCTTCTCCCATTGCCTCCAAAATCAATTTTAAGCAAGAGCAGCAGGTTCTGTGCCATCTGGGGCTGCTGGCAGCCTTCATAGGCTGTAAGCAGTGCAGTCTGTTTCCCTTAAACCAGCCCCTGAATTTCTCTGCCATCCCAGCCTGGTGTTCCCCCTCTTTCCTCCTGCAAGGAGGAGGAGGGAGGTTAATTATGGACCCTTGTGCTCTTCTCCAGAAGGATCCCTCATTCCTGCAGTGCACCCTTGGGTGAGGTTTCACGGTTGGAGGTGTGCTGGCCCAGCAGCCAGACAGCAGTTGCAGGCTCCTTCCCCACCTGTAGGGAGGGAGAGATGTGTTAATTGGCAGGAAGAGCACAGAGTGGAGGGAGGTGGAGATGTGCCCAATTCACAGAGGTACACTTTTCCTCACCTCCACCATGATGGAAAATGCATGACTTCATTGTGATGAAAGTACCATTAGATCCACGGTGCCATTTTCTCTCTAGGGATGAGGAGGGCAAAGTAGACACCTCCTTATCTTCCCTGTGCTTTATGGAAGCCTCTCCATCTAAAGCTCTCAGGAAGGACTGTTCTGCAGACAGGGTGTAGTGCTGGAATATTGGTGGTATTTGCTTGCCTTGGAGATGACACCAACCCAGGACACTTTCTTAAGTTGAGGTTCCAACCACAGCACGCCCTGACCCTCAACACTCACTCAGGTATGTTTTCAACTTTCACCTGCTTTCCCACATCTTTCTTAGCTGTCTGGCCAGTAAAGAGCCTTTTTAGGAGACTTCTCCTTGCATAGATTCCACCACAAATCTCTCCCCACCCTCTGCCACCACCTCCCCCGTTGTCCTGCATTTCTCTTGTCCTCAGTAGCTTGCTAGGCACAACCTGTTTCCCTCAGGCCACCGGTTTGCACAGAAAACACCCCCAAGGTTAATATGATCTCAGGAAAACAAAGGTAAGGGAATATTAGACATATGGTATTTGCTTCTAGAACTTTCCCCAAGTGACTGGAGGAGCCAAGGCCTGAACTCAGACCTCCTGACTGACAGACTGATGCTCTTCTCATCCCAGGGCAGCCAAGAGCATACAACCAAGAGACTTAGACAGAGCAGCAGTGTCAGAGACGACCACTGGAATGGGGGGCAGGAGAGCTGGCTCTACCACCCTCTCTGTGACCTGGGGCAACTCATCCCCATCTCCTTTGAGCCTTGGCAGCCTCCCTTGTGCAATAAGGGGTTGAATTGACAAATTATCTTCACTTCTTCTGCATCAGAGTGCCAATTCCAACATAAGTGCTCAATAGACAGCTGTTGAATGACATTCTCTTGGTCTGAGATTCTAGGAAGGTGGAGACTCCCACCACAGTGCCTACCATGTAGCAGGTGTTCAACAAACATGAACTTCTGCAAGTTAATTTCAGTGGTTATAGAAGAAACAGTGGGATGCACACTGAAATGGTGACATATTTTACAAAATCAAAATTGGGTACTTTAGGTGTTACAGGAGGACAGATTCCAGGAACAGAAGCCCATGATAGCCTCAGAGTAATGGATGCTGTGGCCACTGGGGGAGGGGCAAATGTGCTAGTTCTTTCATCCACACTCTGCCCTCTGCACTTTACCCTGGTATAAATCTCTCTAATAGACACTCGCTGAGCAGAAATCTTCATAATGTAGCCCTGGACACTAGGATGGTCACAGACTAGTGCAGGATGGGATTTGTTGCTCTCTGAGCAACACTGCAGAGGGAAAACCAAGTGAGTGGCCCCTGGATGCCCCCTTAGCTTGGCAGGACAACCCTGACGTTCCCGTAGTGCAAAGTGGGATGGCTTGAGGAATCCAATACCTGTTACAGCCAAACTCCTAGGGCAACTGAGAGAACATTCATAGAGGTCAGTCTACAGATGCTCAATGACCACACTCCCCTGAGGGAGGGAGCGAGGAAGGGACAGGTCACATGGTCCAGGCTTAGGCTCAGTGAGGGCAGGATGGACCGCCAAGATAACCACAGTACTTCTCTGCCCTGTGACTTCCAGGGAAATCAATCCTCTTTCCTTTATATTTTTTCCACAGATGATTGCTACATTTGTACCTTTAATATATGTTTTTAAGATGCTTTTCCAATGTTCATTGTCTTTCAATTTTCCCCAAAGCTTGTGGCTTATGTAGCTATACTGCAAACCATGCCCATACAAGGCTGGGGACTTGGGCAGTAGGGAAGGAGGAACGGGTCAGAATGTTGGGGAGAGAGTAAGGAGTGAAAAACAGAAGCTTAAAGTATGGTGTTATGTTGGTCCTAATATAGCAGGATATTTCAGTTTCCAGATTGTTATTTAATTTCAAATAGTAACTATCTCATATAATTGTACTTTATGTTTCCAGAGCACTTTACCTACAATATGGTGTTTGCCCTTAAAAAACATATCTCTGCACAACTGACAAGGGAGGTACTATTATTTTTATTTAATAGATGGGGGAGCTGAGAAAGACAGGCTGTGTGACAAGCCCAGGGTGGCCCAGCTAGGAAGTGTGGAAGCAAGGGCAAGAGCTAGAGTCTTGTCTCTCAGCCTTTTCACCATCTCAACCTTTGCCATGTAATCTTGCCCCCTGTACTACTGCTTACATATAATGTATATTATATACACACATAATGTACATATTTATTTTATATGCACATGTACACATGCCGGCAAGATTCACATTAGAAAACTCTGCTGGCTAGGACCTGTCTTTGTAATTCTTTGCTTTATTTGGATCACGTTTATCTCTCCACATGGCCAAGGATAAAAATGATAATAGCTAGCCAGCTTTTTTGAGTGTGTACAAACATTGAAATTAATACTCCCAGTCCTGTTATGAGACTTGACTGGCCCAGTCCACCTGTCATCATTTGGGGTTTTGCAAGCCTCAGACTCTCAAGGCTGCTGGATTTCACATCATCCCATTTCATTCCCTAGACCAGGTCCCAAATTGGACTAGGGGCTTGGAGCTCTCTTTCACTTTGATTTCATCTTGTCTGTCCTGAGGACCAGGTGGCTTTGGCAAAGGTGTCCAGGGAGCATAAAGTCCTGTTGGCTCAGCTCTCTTCCTTACCAGGCAGAGTTCCTGACTGAAAATAACTCCTGGTCACTGCCAGCTTCACTTAGGCCCACATGTAGCTATTGAAGACTACCTCTGCTAGCCCAAGAATGCCCTCAACAGAGCCCTCACCCGGTGGCTCAGTTGGTTGGAGTGTTGTCCTGTACACCAGAATGGTTGTGGATTCTATTCCCAGTTGGGGCACATAAGGGAGGCAACTGAGCAATTTTTCTCTTTCATATCCGTGTTTCTCTTTCTCTCCTCTTCTCCTTCTCTTTCTAAAAGTCAATGAACATGTCCTTAGGTCAGGATTTAAAAAAAAGAAAGAAAGAATGCCCTCAGTAGAAAGACTTGTGAAATGCTTTCTGATAGTCAGGGTGGAGTAAGGAAAAAAACACATCAACACTGAGGTTCCAGGACTGCCTTGCTTAAGAAGTCATATCGGCAGGAGACTCTGAAATCTTAAAGGCCTTAGGACATGATTGATACATCAGTGGGAGGAAAAAGCATAGGTTTTATTTTTTTAAACAACCATTGGGTAAAATGCCAAATTCTCCTTTAGAAGTGTTCTTCTAAGTAGGAAGTAGGTTTACCTACTAAAAAAGCTAACCCAAAAAGTTACTTTCTATGGTGAAGGCTGCAGTTCCCACAAAACACGCTACTAAAGAAAGTCAACCATCATGTCAGAATCTCCTCCTCACTGTACCCCCCATCCCCACTAAAATAAGAAAAAGTCATCTTATCCACATGAACTGAAGTGACATTGGTGGTCATTACAGGGAATTTAGAACACAATTAGTTAGGAAGGGCTTGAATGTAAACCTACCATATGGATTATACTCCTGAATCTTGAACAATGAAACCAGACTTCAATTTAGAGGTTAAGAAATTTCAGTCTTGGAGAGAGTGCCTCTCACCCTTAGGTTGCCTTTAGTTGTTCCCAGTAAGTTATGTGTGAACCTGATCTCTCTAGATTATTAGTAAGTTTCCTAAATTCAAAGACAGTTTCTCAGATTTCTTGCAAAGTGCAGCTCATATGGAAGCTTCTGAATGTGAGAGATGAAATAATGGCAATGACAGGGATGGCCTTGGGAAATCCCCCAAGTGCTATCACTTCTCTGAGTCTTTGTTACTTCACTGTGAGATGGAGGAGATCTGTCTCGAAGTTCCCTTTGGCTCCAGGCAATTGGCTTCTCTGGAGAGAAGACAATGTGGCATCAGGAAAGAGCACTGGACAAGGAGTCAGTGAGCCCTTTGAACTTCTGCAGTGTCCCTTCTTAGTAAGTGTCTCTGTGCTTCTGTTTCTTTACCTATAAGAGGGGAATGAAAGCCCACACCTTCTTTACTTCAGGGTGTTGTGGTGAAACAGAATTTGGGCACTGAATATGAAAAAAAAATCTTTGTAAATCCTAGAGGCAAAATCATAAGGAAGTAGACATCCTTAGTGGGGTAAAATAGTTGGAGTTTATGTGCAGAGGATCCCATAAAGTTAAAGAATGGCACTGAAAAAAACAAAAAAGGTGGTGGGTTCAGATGGTCTGGCGTGGGAACAGGCAAGAGAAGAGCAAGAAACATCTTCCATGTAAACAATGCGAGCTTTAGAGTTCTTGGCTGTTAATTGCAGGAGGAGACCAAGAGACTTGTAAACCCATCTGCTGCACCAAGGATGATTCCATACGGCTGAAATCTGATTCTAGATCTTGGAGAGCGGGTTAAGTAGATGCAGTCAGGCAGGAGCACTGAATAAAACAATAAGAAGGCGCATTTGTCTCATTCTTTACCATTGTCAAAGCACTTATACATACATTACTCCATTTAATCCTTATACCCGTGTGAAGTAGGTATTAGGTTCTTATTTTCTGAGTGAAGAAACTGAGACTCAGGAAGGTCAAGTAATTTGCTCAAAGTTATACAATGAATAAACAACTGCCCACTAACTAAGGTTTCTCTGATCCCAAATTCGTTGCATCTTCCAAGATTGAGCAAAATCTCATGCTATATATTTTACTGAATTTAGTAAGGGGGGTGGGGAATCAAGCCCTCTTAGCTTATTGGCAAAGAGGGACTTTGGTCTGCCTATTGTACTACCACTCAACTTTATTGCTTACACACAAAACCTCTGAAAAAGTTTTAAATGTTAATGCTCGTAACTCAAGTAGATTGCAGAGCAGATTGTGAAGATGCTTAGAATTAGTTCATGAATTTGAAGTCGTGGAAGTACTATTGCCTTTGATTCTAGGGGTATACCACTAGGGCTGTCCAGACAAAGAATATGCATATAGTTTGATCAGAATCTTAGAGTTTTAGAGGAATCCTGGTGCCTATGTGCAAATGGACTCTGTCCCCAGGAATGGACACTTGCTTACAGCAGATCGCCACCATTGTCTAAGATGTCTACATAGAACATTTTCTGCTGGCATAACAATATGTGTCTCTATCTTGGATGTGTTTCATATGTTCTACTATGTTCTGGGAAACAAGAAGAAGTTGGTGCTTGGCTGAATGTCAAATGCAAGTCACAAGAACAAACCCAACTTTCAGGCCTCCACTTTCCTGTGCCTCAGCGCATACTCATACCCTTCATGGACTAATGCTGGGAAAGGTGTTTGTGGTTTGTTCCTTTGAGCAAAAAGAATGACCTAAAACACTCCACTGTTAGGAGATTCTCTTATGCCTGTTTCTCCTTAGATGTAGGGCATACCACTTAAATCAACATAGATTCAAGCAATGAGAATTCTTCCTTTAGAAACTTCAACTATACTTAGCTACTACCTAGCAGCTATGTTACTGTTCCTGTGAAGTTTCCTTCTGCACCTGAGGGGCTCTGTCCCTGATTTATTGGATGATACCTTGAAAATCACTCAAACTCTCTGGTCTTGATCTCAGACTCCCTTGACTCCAAACTATCTAGAGAATGACACTCACCCACACTTCTCCACTGAACTTCTGTGAAGATTAATATAATATTGAGCAATTATTTTGAGTTGGCTGTTCTAATTAATGGAAAAGATCAGTATAATCCAAGAAAATGTCTCAACAAAGGAACAATTAAAAACACACAACAACAAGTAAACAGGCATATGTGCTTATAATGTTTTCAGTTTGGGGCTAGACACAGTGTGGGACAATAAAGACATACAGAGCATAGTTTTTGTCCCAAAGAATTTACAATCAAGCTGTGAAGACAGTTAACGGATGTCCACAAAGTAATAGGACTAATTGTATTTCATTTATTTTTAAACTAAAAAACATGTACATCTAAATGAGATGTTATCTTGAAATAATTGTCTTGTAGAGTTGTTTACTTAATCCAATGGTCTTCAAGAGCTCTAAACATTTCTGGCATCCTCTTTAGTTCACTGATGAACAAGTTTGAAAGGGAGAGTTGGCCCCCACCTCTTAGTGGAAAGAATCTCTGTGCTGGGCCTTCCCCTGCAAAGAGCGTAGGCTGGGGGTTAGATCAAGAAACCCAGGTTATCAGCTTCTGGCTTCTGAAAGAAACACCTGGTTGCTTGGAGGTATCAGGTGATTTAGGAGGGAAAATACAAGATGGAAAGGATTGGTTTCAGGAGACAATGAGAGCAGAGGATCAAAGGGTCTGGGAGGCACCAGCAGGCCTGAGAGCCGGAGAAACTCTGTGACACACACCCGGTGTCATTTTCTAGTGGAGATTCCTGATTAGTGGAAGAATCAGAACACAGTTGGGAAATGGAAAGTGCTCCGTTTCTGTGCAGCCTCTTCACCTGTAAGCCCTGCAGTTTGTGGTTTCTGAGAGTGTGGTGCCAGGCCTTTTGCAGATGGACAAATCTCTGGCCGAGAGCTAAATATTAGGTGACTAATATTTATTGTTCTGATGACTCAAATCCTTCCTTTTATTTCTTTCAAGAAAAGTTGCTCTTTAAAAACTTACCTGTTCAAATTTCAAGAAAGTTTGGTGAACTCTTAATTCCCAGTTTGGATAATAGCCTGGTTAAAGACAAATGAGAAATTGACTCACCCCTGCCCTGTATTCTAGTCAACAGCACATGCCTTTATTGAGCAACTACCCTGCAAAGGTACAGACATGCCCCATGACAGAAGTCACTGTGAATAATGCATAATGCCACTGTCAAAGACCTCATTTTTTAGTAGTGGAGATAAAACAAATAACTTGGTGATAACTGCAATATAAGGCAGAATGTGTTAAATAAAGATGGGAGGTTCAAAGAGCTATGGCATTTTAAACTGGGAGAAACCATGTATGCCTGGGCAAAGGGGAGCAGGGAGGCAAAAAAGGTGAGGGGGCAGTTTGAAGGATTTGCAGAATTTTCCCTGTCAGGAGGTGGTGGGGAGGCCTGGGATTCAGCTGACTGCGGGGGGGGCGGGGGGTGGCTTTGCAAGTCAGGAAAGAGGGAGAGAGAAGAATGGACTTGGAAGGTCAGAGTAGGTACAGATTTTGGGAGCTTTGAAGGCCAGGTTAAGGTTTTGCCAAAAGGTAGTGGGGAAATCATGGAAAGCCTCTGAGGAGGGGAGTGATAGGAACAGTGTTAGGTGTAGGGCTGGTGCTCTGCTAGTAGCAATGCACTGAGCCCATCCCAATGTCCTGGAGAGAAGAGGTATGGGTGTGGCAGCCACACCTAGGAAGGAGATGGCGTTAAGGGGAGCACGGCAGAGAAACCTTTTCTGTGTATCATTTTCAATGAAATCATGGGCTTTCACTACTCCTGGTACGATGCTTTGCAGAGTCCCAGTAGGATGGACTCTGGAGCTGCCTTCTGTTTCAGATTTTCTACTTCAATGCCTGAGCCTAGGGTCCTCTTTGATCAGACTCATGAATGACTTAAAGTTAGTATAGTGTCAGTCTGAAACCACGGGAGGCTGTTTTCTAAAATATCGAATGTGCCTTTTTTCAAGAGCATAGGACTAGATAAGCTGTCACCAACCAGTGGTCCGGAGACCACTGGTGGTCCCTGAGGTCTGAAAGGTTGGCGACCCCTGGACTAGATGACAGGAGAGATGTCTGTTCAAATTCAAAGATTAGAGCTAGAGGCAGAGATTGGAGGAGAGGAGACAGAGTTGAGGAAAAACACAAAAGGAATTTCTAGAAGGAAAAAAATGTCATTGGTTAAAAATGATGGCGAAGCCCTTCAAAAACTGGGTTCTGGACCGTTCAGAAGTATGGAAACAACCTATGACTATAGCAGCCTAGGTAACTCGGCAGACAAATCAATTTTCTGTTAGAAAATTTCCCCAGATGGACATGCATTTCAAGAGTATTCCAAAAGGAAAAAAAGGATGTGTGTTTGTGTATGTGTATATGTTTGTATGTATGTGTATAGCTGTGTGTGCACACACATGCTTCACGTTGTTTCTCAAGTTTGTTGCTACTTTGCTCATCATTTCTGATGGCACAGAGTTCCAAGGAGCATGCTACTGTCTGTCCCAGGAGAGGCTCCCTTCCTCCCCTACTCCTGAGGGAGTTACATTGTTCCGGCTCCCAGACGGTGACACAGGGCCTGCCGTCTCCAGGGACTAATTTACTGTAACCTCTCCTCCAACTTGAAGGTCAAGGGTTATTCTGAAACAAGGGTTATTCTGAAACATGAACCATTACATGAAGAAAAAGAAAGAGATTTTTAAAATGTAGTAGACTCATTTACTTTGTGCTGAATAAACTTCTCCATGCCTAGTGTAAGCTATTCAAAGTGTACATTGAAAAACAAACAAACAAACAAACCACAATGCTGATTGCCTCATCAGACAAACACTGACATCAATGGTTTACCACTATTAAAGATATCTCTTTCTTGCTTGTGTCACAGTGTGATAACTGATGCGTCAGGAGTAAGGTGACCAGATTTTAACATTGGTAAAGCTTGGCTGCTGAAAACCGTATATTCCCTTCCCGTTCTCCCGCCATTCCCTAGCTTGTCATGCATTCTTTCCAAAAATCAGGACTTTTTTAAGATGCCACGGGACGAGGGACAAATTGTTAAGAATCTGGACTGTCCCGCCAAAAGCGGGACATCTGGTCACCTTAGTCAGGAGGCTTCACCTTATAGTTATACCTGGTACCTGTGGCATCTAAGATGAAAAACAAATGAACAAAAAAGATGGAAAAAATATACCATTTTCTATGTAAGAAAGAGGTGGAGGATTTTGTAGGATGTTTTTAAGGTCAGGCTTTAGGTGGCTTATGCCACTGCCCACGTTTCATTAGCCAGAAGCCGGTTGGCTGAGACTGAGGCTGAGGCATCAACCTAATACTAGTGAGGCTGAGAAACAATGAGCACCTGGATCTTTGGTGCTACAGAGCTTTTGCTTTGTGCTTCCTGGAGGTCAGATGACACTCAGGTGACCTTGAGTCACACTCACTGGCATCTTCTTTGCTGGCTTTGGAGTTCCAGCATTCTTTCCCATGGTGCTCAGAAGAATGAATACAAATGTCGTATTAAAACCTTGAATAGAAGGAAGATATGTGCTAGCCATGGATATGGGGTAAAGCACAGAAATCCCACCAGGGGGTCAGGTCTGTGCTCTTAACTTTGTCAGTGCGGGGAGGGGAAGCAGAGAGAGACAGAAACAATGGGAGGTGAAGAATGTAGGGGCAGCTGAAACATTGCCTCATGGTGTCCCCAGATTCCAACCCTGCATCATTAGCTTCCAGAACACCCGTGTGACTTCACTGGATTCCAGTCTCTATATTTGTTCACCATCAGTGTCTATTACTGTAAATAATTGAAAGGAATATAATAGGGTGAGAATTATTGTTGCCTCCCCCCTTTGCCTTTCATAAATCTTTTTATATCAGAGGGGTCTGGCCCCAGCCACTCCTAGCTCTATAATTAGTTCTGGGAGCTGTGAGGACAGAGATTTAGTTAATGACATTTCATGGTTCACTCTTGGGGTCCCTCAGGCCTTTTAACCTTTGATGGAGCAAAGGACTGGGATTTCAAGTGAACTGGGTAATTTGTTCTAATGATATGCGGGTCTGTCAGTAGTTCCTAAATGTTACAAATGAACAAGTGAGACCCCAAGCCTGGTGTGCCAATTAGAGGACCCTCCTCAGCCTCCTACCTCACTGAGCAGATGAGAATGGTTTGGGTTTCAGTAGTTGCAACTGGTAGGTGTTCACTCTCTTCCTCCTCTCATTTCTGCTTTGGCTATCATTCTGCCATCCAGATATCTCTGCTTGAGATAACACCACAGTTCTTGATGTGACTACACTGCAGGAAATTTCAGAACCTTCATGGTGGCTTTGAAGCACATGAGTAGGAGACATGGGCACCCAACTAGACATGTGGTAAAAAGAGTTGGGGAGGTTCTAGAGTTGTTTATTATTATTATTTTTTAAATGAGTGACTTGCCAGTCTGCTCTTTCCTGCTGATCTTCCCCACCATACTCTCCCCTTCCTCTCTGGGACTGAGATCCTCTATCTTAGGTGCCAGCCTAAAGCATATTCCCCTGCCTTTGCATGTATTCTTCTCTTTGATGGAATGTTCTTCCTGGCCTTGTCCTGTGGAATGTCTCTTCATCCCTTAGACCCAGTGCCATCATTTATCCTCTGAAGTCTCCTTGACTTCTGTCTCTTCTAGACTAAGTTGACTTTTCCTTTCTTGTGCTATTATAGCCTTTTATGCCAGCTTTGTTGCAACTATAATCACACTATGATATAACAATGTATTAACTGGCTTTCACCACCAAGCTGTGAGCTTGAGCAAATGAACAGTATCCTCTGCATCAGAGTCTGGGATGATTCAGGCACACGGTAGGTGTACATGTTTTCTGAGTGAATAAATGCATTAAAAACCTTTCCCTTTTCCGTAGGCATAAAGATAACTATAAGACTGAGAAAGAGAACACATGCAGAATGCTTGGGATGCTTTAGAAAAAAAGGGGGCATTAATCAAATATTATTTTGAGACTTCAAGCCTCCATTTGTCCTTATCTCCCAGGAAAGATGGTGAGGACAGTCAATTGCAGTTTCTTCTATGTCTAGGATGGGGCAAGAGTCTGATTGCTGGGGTATTAGCAAGGCTGTTGTAAAACAATACAACCTTCATAAGTGAGAGGTCCTGTGGCCAGGGTGAACCACACTCCACCTCCTCATTAAGCTATTGTGCTTGGATATTAATAGCCCCGGGCAGCCTTGTCTGTGTGGGCAAGTGCTGCTTTTTCTGAGCTGCGTAAGCCCCCATCTCCCAGAAACAAAGTGTTCCACAAATAACCACAGCGTGTTCTAAATTCCTCTGCGCAGCGAGCCCAAAGGATAACTCACAGGGCAAGGAGGAGCAAGGCTCTGGACAGAGCACCCAACCCCAATAGGTCCTGGCAGCCCAGAGCCCAGGGTGGGGAGCTGGTTGGGAGTTGAAGTAGAAAGAGCCCGAATAGGTAGAGAAGGTCAGCACTCCTGGATTTAAGTCCTGGCTGTAAGAGGAATCAGCTGGAGACCTCAAACATACCACAAATTTGCCCTAACTGGTTTGGCTCAGTGGATGGGGCATTGGCCTGAGGACTGAAAGATCCTGGGTTCGATTCCGGTCAGGGGCGTATGCCTTGGTTGCAGGCTCGTCCCCAGTGGGGAGTGTGCAGGAGGCAGCTGATCGATGTTTCTAACTTTCTATCCCTCTCCCTTCCTCTCTGTAAAAAATCAATAATATATATATATATTTTTAAAAAAACGTATCACAAATTTTCTGAGGTTTGGTTTCTTCTTCATCTGGATTAAAGTTCTGCTTATTTCATAATATGTCATGACAAACAAGTGAAGTGCTACTTGTGAAAGGCACTTATTGATTGCAAAATAATGCTTCAGTGCAAGGAAAGGGATGATGAAGAGGAGGAGGCAGATGGTGGTGATGGTCATGATATTGACCTGTTAGGAGACCACATTCTAGGAATGGTGACCAGCAATCAGTCATGAACAAGGGCCCAGCAATGGAGTGTGCCCTCTCCACTTTCTCCACCCTCTGAGCAGCCCAGATGTCTTAGACTACTTGAACCCAGGCAGCCTACCCACACTTTGAAGGAGCTTTACCTTCTCTGGAGAATTTTCACTCTCTACACACAGCTTTTTTTTTTTGATTAGCAAATATATTTCCCCCCCAACAACAAATTTAAAATAAATTTTTGGGAAAATTTTTTGATGACATGAATCACTCTGTGCTCTATGACATCTGCTCTGTACCTACTGGACTAGCCTGCCATTTTGCTCCACTAGCTATGTGTGTGACCTTGAGCAAGAATTTCATCTGTGTCTCAGTTTCCTCATCCATGAGATACATGGATAACAATAGTATCTACAGATGGTAGTGAGAAGAGTGACAGCCATTTGAAAAGAGCTAAATTAGTGTTATCTGGTAGTGCATACTTTTCCCCATCGCCTGATTTGATATATTTCCATGGCCTCTGAAGAAATTGGGTATTGTTTTTTCAGTGGAGTAACTTATAGGGACACAAACCCCATGACTACTCAAAAGAACCCAATGAAATGGGAAAGAAATAGGCCCCCAGCTCACCCCTGATGACAGGAGTCTCTAGTTTCTGATCAATGTGAAGCAGCAGGGACTCAGCTGCCCCTGGCTTTTCCTCTGGTGGTGATTCATTTTGACCAAGTTTGACTCCATGGGGAAAGTCTCCAGCACAACTCACACATCACAGTGAGGAAAATTCACCAGGTCCATGTGAGATTAGGCATCATATCAGTTTCCTATGGCTGCCATAATAAAGTATCACAAACCAAACAACAGGAATTTATTCTCTCCCAGTTCTGGAGGACAGGAGTTCAAGACCAAGGTGTCTACAGGCCATGCTTTCTTTTTATTTTATTTTATTTTATCTTTATTGTTGAAAGTATTACATATATTCCTTCCCCCTTCCCCCCATTGATCTCTTCTTGTCTGTCCCCAATCTATGTCCCAGGCCCTCACCATCCTATTACCTGTGTCATGGGTTATGCATAAATGCATAAAAGTTCTTTGGTTGATCACTTCCCACCCACCCACCCTCCCTTGCCTTCCTTCTGAGATTCAACAGTCTGTTCCATGCTTCTATGTCTCTGGATATAATTTGTTCATCTGGATATAATCAGTTTATTTTGTTCATTAGATTCCATATACCAGTGAGATCATATGATACTTGTCTTTCTCTGCCTGGTTCATTTCACTTAGCATAATATCCTCTTAGTCCCTCCATGATGTCTCAAAGGGTGAGATATTCTTTTTTTACTGTTGCATAGTATTCCATGTTATAAATGTACCACAGCTTTTTTTAAAAAAATATTTTTATTGATTTTAGAGAGGAAGGGAGATGAAGAGAAAGAAACATCAATGATGAGAAAGCATCATTGACTGACTGCCTCCTGCATGCCCCCTACTGGGGACTGAGCCCATGACCCGGGCATGTGCCCTTGACAGGAATCAAACCTGGGACCCTTTCAGTTCTCAGGCTGATGCTGTCCACTGAGCCAATACAGCTAGGGCTACCACAGCTTTTTTACCCACTCATCTTCTGATGAGCACTTGGGCTGTTTCCAGATCTTAGCTAGTATAAATTGCTCTTCAATAAATGGTATTGGGAAAATTGGACAGATACATGCAAAAAAATAAAACTAAACCACCAACTTACACCATACACAAGTGTAAACTCAAAATGGATAAAAGACTTAAATGTAAGTCATGAAACCATAGAAATCCTAGAAGAAACCATAGGTAGCAAAATCTCAGACATCTTTCATAGCAATATATGTATAGCTACATCTCCTAGGGCAAGGGATACTAAGTAGAAATTAAGCAAATGGGACTACATAAAAATAAAAAGATCATGCTTTCTTTGAAGTTGCCTTGGAAGGATCTCTTCCAGGTCTCTCTCTCAGCTTCTGGAAGCTCCTGGGTTTTGGCTGCATAGGTCTAATTTTCACATGCATTCTCCTTGAAGTCTTCCTGTATCCTAATGTTCCCCCTTTTACAAGGACACCAGTCATATTAGATTGGGGCCCATGCTAACAATCTCATTTTTACTTGATTACCTCTCCAAAGGCCCTATCTCCAAACAATGTCACATTCTGAGGTTCTGAGGGTTAGGACTCTAACATACTGTGCGTTTTTTTGTTCTTTTTTGTTTGTTTGTTTTTTGGGGTCGGGCATGATTCAATCCAACCTGTACCAGGCATGTTGTAAACCCAGACATTCATCTTGGCATGATAAAATCTTACAAAAAGGGTGGGCTCTCTCCCATTTTTTTAGGCAAAGAAATTGAGCACCAAGAAGAGAATGAAAGAGAAAAGAAGCCTGAAGCCTCAGGTTTGTTGACTAGAATTGCCAGACAGAGAGACCTTCCCCTAATTTAGTGGTGGGTCTCAGCAGGTACCCCACAGAACAACCATGTCTAATCACCTGAGGAGTTGGTTAGGATTTAGATTTTCCCATCTCATCCCAGTCCTATGACTCTGAACCTCTGAGGATGGGGCTGAATGCATATTGAGCAAACTTACCTGATAACTTCCTGTTCACTAAAGTTCTAAAACTTTCCCCAGGTATAGAGCTAATAGCTCAGGTTGTATCTGTGGCATAGATTTGAAATCAAAGTGAAACTGGGAATATTAGAGGTAGCTATAGCTCGCAGGGCAGTCTGATGAATTCCAGCATCTGGTTGCATGAGAAGCTGAGTGCAGGCCTGTAGCTTAGTCCTGGATGCATTCCACTGCCACATTTTCCTGGTGGCTTAGGAGACAACTGTGTGCAGTTATGATGACCACAGATTTGAACTGAGGTTGGAAGAGTGTGGGGTTTTTAGGACTAGACCCTGCATATGACCCTTCTTAGCCACAACTTTTAGGCGGGCGGAGTTATTCTCAGAGTCCAGATAGATTGTAGGGGCACTAAGGTATATTCTAAGAGCTTATTGTCCTAAAAACTAAGGGTTTACTCTGAAAATTACCCTTTCTATTACCACCAGTAAAATGGGAATAAAAATTATTTACTGTATCTGAAAAAGAACCAATCTAAATTGTCAAGTATAGATAAGGATACTCATTCATGCTCAAATTTCTGTTAGTGAAAGTAGGCAATAAGGATAGCTATTCTGGTCTAGACAAAACCAGACAATGGCCAGCTTATCCTGACTCTCCGGGATCTATAATTCTAAAGCAACAAAGCAGCTTTGGGGGAACTCCTCTGTCTGGTGTCTCTTATGGCAGGGCTTCCGTATTTCAGGATCAAAGCGGGAGTATAGTACTGGGGAGAATGAGCTGATGCATTAACAGTGCTATAGTTCTCTTCTGTCACTGTAGAAGCTCCCAATTCCCCACAGGGAGATTAGTGCCATTCTCCTGAGATCTGATCTATTAGGTGGACCAGGCAATACTAGGATGCTTCCTCAATAATAGAATTAGTTGGGACTCTACTGCTGCATTCGGAACTCCCTTTACAATTTATTTCTTGGTTCAGATAATCCCAGACAAAGGATGAACCAGAGACGAATTGTATCAGCTTTGGGAAGCTGTATCCTTTGCTTTTTTGTGTACATTTCTGTTTGCTTCTTTTACTTTGGTAAAATATTAACTTTTACAATTATGTGTAGTTTTTTAATGCAGAATTGGTAGGAGGGAGTGAGGGTGGGGCTCAAAGCTTCTTTGGAGGAGCAACAGATGGATAACCCATGCATGAGTGGTAAGGAGGAGCTGACTGCCTCTGTGCCAGGCGGGTGGTGGTGGTCAGGGAGTAATGCCAGCATCTCTAGAGAAACTGCCCCCCCCCCCATATCTTCTCAGAATGGACTGTTCATGGTACCAGACACTTGCCATGTTTTCTGTTGTCAAAGGGGTGGAGGGTGATGCATTAATTAATAACAATGGCTGCATGGGATTGTTTTTGTTTAAGTTTGAAGAGGCCATTAGTTTCCTGGCACGACAGTCTTAAGTGATTTTTTTTTGAAATGCCAGAAAAAAGCCCAGAATAATCTCTGAATTATATGCAGTTTCCAAATATTAGCACTTTGAGACCCTGATTAAAGGAAGGTTATTTTTTGTTGCCGCTATTACTTTTAAAAATATGATGATCGGGAGAGGGGATACTCATGTCCTAGGTTAGGTGTGGTGGAGTCCAGAGGTGGAGTTCAGAGGTAGGCGAGGATGGGATTGAATGACCTGAGCCATACCTGGCATTCTTTTACTCCACAATTCAGAATACAGAATCATCCAAACCTTAGTGACCACAGTCCCTAGGATGCTGACCATTAATGTGATCAATCTTGTCAATGCCTGTAGTCTTGTTTAGAACAGGGCTCTGCAAAGTGATGGATTGTTATCATTATCAGTAGTACTATTTACAATTAGTAGTAATTGCATGCTCATCTTTGGAAATCTTTGAAAGGTAATTGAATCACACCACTTAAGAATTCAGACACTTCTGCTCCCCTTCTTCTTTCTCTTCCCCTAACCCCTCATCCTCACCTCATGCCTGAATGGAAAGAGAAGGCAATTAATATTAATCAGGTCATTCTATTTCATTGAGATTTATGAAATGAATTGTCCAACTACAGCAACTTTGTTATTCAGTAGTAGGCATATGCTTAACTCTTCAGGTTCCAAAGCAATTCTTGGGCATTAACTTCCTACTTCTAATATTACATTAGTTCTTTAATCAGGAACCATTACCTGGAAAGACATATAGCTTGCTTATCCCAGAAGGGTGAAATGGAAGTCACTGAGGTCATGTGGTACACGTGTAGAGGAGCCTGATCTCAAATCCTGAACGGTGGACCTCCCAAACCAATTCTCTTCCTGGAACACATTGCTGCTTTTGTTTTCAAAGTCCTTTATCATCACACTCCTTTAGCTGTCTTTCTGTCACCAACATCCTGAATGTTACAGCACTTTTCCTATCAGACATGTTCTTTGAGGAGCAAGATCTTCATTACTTACTCATCCATTAACAAGTACTTATTGAACACCTTCTATGTTTGTGTCTCAGTTACTGCATCTGTGAATAGGAATTATAGCTTCTTCAAGAACTGAATGACTTAATATTTCAGACAAGCTAGACTAGTACTTGGCCAGAATAAGTACCATGTACTATCACAGTTGACAATGCAAGGACCCAGTGCGTGAATTTTTCTACTGCCAAATGAACTTCTAACCTGACATTTCCATGACAAAGGGATACATACTTTGGGGGCATAATGATGTACTGGAGCCAGCTTGTACTAGTTCACAATTGTTAGCAACTCTTCCCCAAACTCTGCATTCAGTGAATTGAAACTCTCCAAACTCTCTCTGCACTTGGTGCCAGTTTAAAATTGGCATGGAAGGAGCATTTACACCAAAGAAATTTGTAAATGTACAAATCAGGGCTTTCTTTTCCTTCAAAGAGTTGATTGTTAAAAAAATTTATCAGCACATCACTGGTATGTACATTCAGTAGAGTGTAATGGAGAGTTGGAATTCTTCTTAGTGGTTCCAAACTGAACTATGTCTAGTGTGATATACTTGTAAAATACATACTGTTTAAGAAATTTGAAACTCCTGAATTTCATGTGCCTATTATACCAGGCCTAAAGGAATTGGACTCATTTGCTTATTTATTGGCAATCTCATTAGAAGACAAGAGTGTGTTAATTGCCATTAATGTTGTGCCATGATGATAAACTCTTCATTAGCTGAATATACTCTCTTGATATATAGTACATGCAATTTGGATAATTGCCCTTCAGTCAGCTGAGCGGTGCTTCTGCTGTGAGAGCACACTGACCACCAGGGGGCAGCTCCTGCATCAAGTATCTGCCCCTTATTGGTCAGTGCATGTCACAGCAACCGGTCAAATGGTTGCTTAGAATTTCATATATATCTATATATCTATCTATCTCTATCTCTATCTCTATCTCTATCTCTATCTCTATCTCTATCTCTATCTCTATCTCTATCTATCTCTATCTCTATCTATCTCTATCTAAACAGTATGTATATAGTATAACATAGATATATACTAGGGGCCTGGTGCACAAAAATTTGTGCACTCGGGGGTCCTTCAGCTCGTCCTGTGTCCTCTTGCAGTCTGGGAGCCCTCTGGGGATGTCCAACTGCTGGTGTGCCTGGCCAGCCTGGGTGAGGGGCCGATGTCTGTTTGCAGGCTGGCCAAGCTCCCCAGTGAGGACCCTCCCCCCAAGCTTGGGTGAGGGGCTGAGGGCAGTTTTCAGACTGGCCACAGCCCCTTCAGGATTCAGGTCCCTACTGGGGTGCCTGGCCAGCCTGGGAGAGAGGCTGAGGGCCATTTTCAGGCCGCCCACAGGTCCCATTGACCCTCAGGGGCTTCTGCATTGGAAGCCATTCGGTGGCCGCTGCACACCCGATGGCTTCCCAGGATTCCTCACCCTGTGTGTGGCTCCTCCCTGGCTTTGGCCTCCGCCATCTTGACTAGGCCAATTTGCATATAGTTGCTCTGATTGGATGGTGGGCATGGCTTACCCATCCTGAAGAGATGGTTAATTTTAATATTCCACTTTTATTAGTTTAGATATAACTGGTATTGAAGAAAATATATCTGTGGGCAAGAGAGCTTCCTAATAATAAGCCATGGGATAAAGTCATCTTACCTCCAAACAGGCAACATTGGTCAGGGCCAGAACTATCTAGGATGCAAAAGTTAAGGTGGCATTACCTTCAGGGTCATGATAGTGGGGAGCTGGCCCTGATACTGGATTCCTCCTTAAATTTTTCACACCCGTCCTGGTTATGGCATTGAGCCACTACAGGTCTGTAGCCCTCCTTGGCTTCATAACCAGAAATGCTGAAAAAGAAATCTTCAAAAGCCAAAGGGAGGAGGAAGCAATAGTCAGTGGTTTGGAAAATCCATGAGCAACACTCTTGAAAGCTGGCTGTGTTCATAGACTCTAGGGACAGACAGACAAGGAGGCTGGTGAGTCTTCCACAACCCTGCTCCCAGACTCTCATGCAACTCAGGCTAGATTTTATTTTACTTTAATTTTACAGTTTTATTGAGATATAATTGTCATATAACATTGCGTTAGTTTAAGGTGCACAACATATGGATCCAATGTACATATATATTATGGAATAATTACCATCATAAGTTTAGTTAACATTCATCACCTCACATAGTTACACATATTTTTCCTGGTGATGAGAACTTTTAAGATCTACTTTCTTAGCAACTTTCAAATACAATACAGTATGAATGACTATAGTCACATAGCTATACATTAAATCCTCAGAACTTATATTTGGAAGTTTCTTTTGACCATCTTCACCCATTTTCCCCACCCCACCCCCACCTCTGGCAATCAACTATCCATTCCCTGTATCTATGAGTTTGTTTTTAGATTTCATAAATAAGTGATATCATATGGTATTTATCTTTCTTTGCTTTGTCTTTCTTTGCTTGACTCACTTCACTTAGTGTAATGCTCTCAAGGTCCATTCATATTGTTGCAAACAGCAGTATTTTCTTCTTTCTTATAGCTGAATAAGATATATCACATCTATACCTATAAAAGAGTAACATGCAAATTGGTGTCACTCTGCTACACCCACCAGCCAATCAGAGCAATATGCAAATTAACCCAATAAAGATGGTGGTTAATTTGCATACACAGGCACAAAGTGAAGACTGAAGACAGTATAGAAGGAAGCCAAGTGCTGCAGAAGGGAGCAAAGTGGCAGAGATGGGAGGGAGCCGAGATGGCAGAGAAGGGAGAGACGAGGCAGCAGAGAAGGGAGCAAAGCCCACCTCGGAGGGCTTCGCTCCCTTCTCTGCTTTGCTCTGGCTCAGGAAGCCCTATTCTTGCAGGAATAGGCTGAGGAAGCCCTATTCTTGCAGGAATTTTTGTGCACTGGGCCCCTAGTATATATATAATTCATCTTTCAGAAACCTCATATCTCTGCCTGAATACAGAAACCTCCTCATGCCATTTTCAGTGGGTCAGAAAGGAAGTCTTAAGATCCATTGTGTCTTCCTTGTTCGAGGGAGATAGTGGCTGCTGCATCTGCACTGTGAATCCAGGATCTTTCAACAGTATCTAAATGAGGCATTGTTTTCTGGAGGATGGGCATCCTGATATGTGGAAGGCATGGATGAGAGAAACTTCCTGGGTATGTGGAAACTCTGTCAAAAGTAAGAGGGAGCTCCTTCTGCCTGCCTGCTTGAGCGGGGACGTTGGTCTTCTGCTGCCTTTAGATGTGAACTGAAACATTAGCTCTTCTTGGGTTTCAAGCCTACAGGCTTTCAGACTGGAATTTGTGCCATTGGCTCTCCTAGGTCTCCAGCTTGCCAACTGCAGATCTTGGGACTTGTCACCTTCCATAATCATGTGAGGCAATTGCTTATAATAAACAATACCTTTATTTATCTGTCATCTATTCACACACACACTGTGGTTCTGCTTCTCTAGCAAACCTGACCAATAGAGTCTCACAGAGAAAAATTTACTTTTAATATTTTTGAATATAACCAATGTACATAATATTTTATAGAGAAAAAATTTAGAAAGAGTATGGGACTTCTTAAGACTTGTAGATTCTTCATTTCAGTCTCTGCCTCTGTCATCCCATGGTGTTCTCTCTCTCTCTCTCTCTCTCTCTCTCTCTCTCTCTCTCTCTCTCTCTCTCTCTTTCTTTTGTAAGGACCCTGGTCTTATTGGATTAGGGCCCACCCTAATGGACTATGAATTCATTTTAACTTGATTACTGCAAAGATGCCATTTTCAAATAAGTTTGCATTCACTGGTATGCAGATAAAGATTTCAACATATCTTTTTGGGGAATACAATTCAATTCACAATTCAACAAATGTAAGAGCTGGGACTTCAGGCTCTAAATGAGGAGAAAAATCCAGACAATAGAAAAAAACCCTAACCCCAGGATGTCAGGAACAGAGTCAGGGATTGGAGATGAAAAGAACTGATCTGAGAAGCATTTGCAGGGCAGAGTCATAGAATGACTGAAGCAGATTTTATATGAGGGAGCAAGAAGAGGAGGGGGTCTAGCTTCCAGTACAGGTAATGGATGGATGGATGGTGATGACAAGAATATACCAGAGGCTTGGCAGATTTCAGAGAAAGAGAATAGTCAGTTTTGTATATGTTGTGTTTAAGGTGCCCGTGGGATCCCCAGGTGAAGAGGTGCAGGAAATAAATACACATGAGTCTTGGGAGAGAGATGTGGACTTCTGAGTTCTCTGTGTATAGATGGCTGCAGTGTGTGAATGCCTCAGCAAGGAGCGGAATCACCAAGGGAGAATAGCTAATCAAAAGGGAAGGGTGATGGCAATGGAATTGGGATAAGCCAAAGATACAAAGAGATATGAGCGATGAACAAAGCAAGCCAGGCCTGTCTATTGATCTCATTGAGAAAGAATTAAAAATAAAAAAAAGAACACAGGACTTCTGAAGATGCAGTTTCACACAGTATACCTCTTAGAGAATCCTTTACTTTTGCAGAGAGAAAGATTCAGGGTGTTTATAGCATGAGAAAGCATTTGAATTCTGACTCCATTGCTCTTCCTTCTATCCTAATGATCAGGCTGGGCCACTACACTCCCTATTCACATCACATGCTCTCTATTTCCATTGTTCTTTGATGCTACATGATGCAGGCCTCAGCAGAATCTTTGGCAAGGCAGAGACATAAGAGGGTACTCTCCACCCCAAGCCACCCTCCTTCCCTTCCATCACCACTCCAGACCCCTGACCAATGGGCCAAGTCATAAAGCAGCTATTGGGCCTCAGTATGAATCATAAAGGTGGCTTACATCTGGGTCTTTTTCCTACCCAAGCAGTGCTGGCAGAATTATCAAAACCAGCAGAGTTCCCTGAGACAGGAATGCTTTAAGGCAACTTTTGCCTGCCCTTTCCTTTACATTTTAATGGCACTCTAATGTTGAATTAAAATGGAATTCCTATGGAAATGTACAGTGTCTAAATCAATACTTGGTGATTAGTGTCATGAGGATGAATATCAAAAGATATAATAGCAATGGTGGGGCCCAAACCAGGGTGAATAAAGCCGCCTGTGTCCATTAACTCAAGCCTGACTAATGCTAAGTTACAATAAAATATCTAGGAAATTCTGACCAGAACCACTTTAAAGCCCACAAAGTGTAGCTTAATTAGCACTATGATGACAAATGCAGGAAGAATTCTTTATGCTCAAAGACTCTTCATAAAGTCCAATTTTACAAACTCTCTCTTTTTTTTTTTTTTTTTACCAACACAATGCCTAGAAGGACACAGTCACTTAACCACCACTGAGTTGCTGCTTATCACGTGCTGAGCGAAGTCAGACATTCTGAGTTTGCATTCTATGCTGCCTCTTCCTACCCACTTTGTGAAGGCTACTCTATCTCTCAGTTTTCCCATTTGAAAAATGGTGATAATCATAATAATACCCTTTCATAGGGTGGGTGTGAATATCAAAGGAATATTGCATTTATTTAAAGGGCTTCAATAGTATGCCTGACCCACGCATCCTGAAGCAAATGTGAGTTACTGTTATTTTCATTCTTGTTTTTTTAAAATCTATTCCAGAGGAGGTAGGTTGAAAATGAAGACAGTTGAACAACTCTGCCCTGTCAACACCTCCATGCTCAGAAGTACACAAAAGCAAGGGGTGTTGCAGAGGGAAGGGATCTTTAATGGAGAACATTGAATTTAACCCCACTGATTTACAGACAAAGTATTTGAGGCCCAATCAGGGGAGATGACTTCCTAAGGTCAACTAGGTACCGGTTCTACCTCATTTAGACATTTATTAAGTGTCTACTATGTCTAGACTGTGTATTAGTTACTAGATTACAATGATATACTAGTCCCTGTTATTAGGCAACCTACCATATTGTGAGGGAGCAAACACACCCACAAAACAGGAAGATACAACTTGTCAGGATAGGTGACAAGAGAGATGCAGGCATGAAGGGGCTATAGGACAGAGGAGAGACACTGATTCCAATCTGCAAATTTGGAGATGACTTGTCAGAGGAGTTGATGCTTGAATTTGATTATGAAGGAGAAGAGATTTTCCAGGCAGTGAAAAAAAAGGAAGAGAATTTTGTATATGGGCAGAAGTACAAGTGTGCAAGAACAAGTGTGTGAGTGTACATAGTGAGTATGGGGGACCACTAACCATTTATCAATATGGGAACATACAGCACAAGAGCAGGGAGTAGCAGGAAATGAAATTAGATTAACCTTTTATGCCTTGGCAAAAAAATTGGAGTTATTTCTGCAGATAATAGAAAGCTTTGGAAGGGTTTAAGCAGGGAAGTAATATGTTTACATTTAGATGGAACATTCTGTCTTCACTTGGAGAGTGGATTTTAAGGGAATAACATGGAAGGAAGGATTTCAAAAGGGGGCTCATTTTAATAAGCTGAAGAAGGAGCTGATAAGGATCTAAACTAGGGTAGCAGAAGTATAAAGAGGAGGGATTGGTTTGAAAAGTATTTAAGCGGTAAATTCAGCTACACTTATTGACTCTTCAGATATGGGCGATAAGAGAGAAAGAAGTATAGATTGATTTCAAGTTGCTCACAAGGGTAATAAGATGAATTATGGATTGAGAAAATGAGACTAGAAAAGAGAAGGAATAGAATAAGAATGGGTAGTTGCCCGTGACTAGTAGGGAGTTGGAAGGCAAATGTAACTTTCAGGCAAGAGATTAGGACTGGCGACAGGGATATGGTGATCCTCAATATATAGAGAGTACTTAAAACAATAAGTTACTAAGACCATTCAAAGAGCATTTATAGGAATAACAGTAGTGGGTCAGGTTCCTCCCCCCCCCCACCGCTTAGTTTATTTAAGAGGGAGGCTGAGGTGTCTTCTATGAAGAAATCAAAGACAGATCATGAAGAGGGGCAAGGTGAAACAAAAGAGTCAAGTACCACAGATGCCAAGGGAGTAAGGAGTTCATGGTCAAAATGTTAAATGCAGAAAGGATGGCTGATGACATAAGGGCTAAAAGGCAGCCAATGGTAGGACATAATGCTCCTGGTTGCATGTTGACTTTGGCTAGGGCAGTTGAAATGGAGCAATGAGGGAGAACAGACTAAAATGGGTTGAGGAGTGATCATATTGTGAAGTAGTAGAGACAATGAGTATAGTCATCTATTCCAGGAACATAAGATTTTTTTTCAGGAGGATGAGAAACAGGTTGTTGGTTGGAGGAGGATTTAGATTCAAGAGAGAAATTTTATGAGGAGAGAGTTAGGCATGCTTGTTGGCAGAGAGCAAAGGGCCAGGAGAAAAATAAGAGGTTGAAGATGTAGCAAGGAAAAAGGCAGTTATTGAAACCAACTCTTAGGACAGCAGGAGGGGATATATCAAGAACTGCAGGATCAGATAAGTGGGAACTGGAGAGGAACATCTTGTCTTCTGCTCCCCAAAGGAAAGAAACTAACCAGGGAGGATAAACTTGAAGTTGTGATGGTGAAGGAGGTTGGAAGTTGAAGTACTTTATTCCTGGTGGTCTCATTTTTTGAGGAAGTAGGATCAAGTTTGTGGTGCTGTGAGTTGGAGTATAAGTTAAGTAATGGATTTAAGGAGAGAATGCCCTGGGTATAGAAGGTTCATCAAGCAAGAGTTCAGCTGAGGTTAGTGGCCTAGCTGAGATTCAACCTCAGGTACATAGATTCTTGGAGGATGATAGCTCTGTTGGAGAATTTTGCATCAGTCTTGGTGATATTTTCATAAGATTGGTTTTTAGTTCCTGTATTTCTCATTGGATTCCAAAGCAAGTCATCTGTATTTTCATAACTTAGGACAAATTCCAAGAATTACTGCTTGGCTCCCTGTTTGGAATTTGGCTCTATGTCAAGTAAGGATATATACAATCTTGTTTATAATATAGATAATGAGTCTAAGAGGCAGAAGCCCTCCATTGCCTCTGTGTCCAAAGCCAAAATAAGCAAGTCATTCAACATATCTGCTGCTTTCAATCCTGTAACAAATCCAAACTTCTTCATATCACCCCTTTTCCCCTTTCCTGCCATGGTATAAACACCACCATGGAGAATCTGGGCCTGTTTTGGTTCCCAGTACACTGAAGAACAGTGTACTTCAGAGCCAGTGCCTAACAATTTATTTCATAGAAGTAACCGCAGAGGGTGAGGACAACTCAAAATTCATATGTAAGCAGACAGTCCTAATTGGTGACCTTTCTCAAAGCCAAGAGACAGCAAGTGGTCTGCATTCTTCCTGTGGGCTGAGATCCTGGGGACCCTGACTATTCCCATAGCATACTAGAATCACAAGAAAGTAGGACCCAGATAATGGTGGTTATGTTTGGAAGTGTTTGCTGGGGTTGGGGGAATAAGTGAAGGAGGATGGTGAGAGGATAAATATGCCTCCCAGGAACACTTTGATTTGACAATTTCCTGATGGCATTAGAGCAGGGTTCTAAACCCTGGAGGTCTGTGGTGATACCCCCTATGCCTGTCTGAGTCTACTGTCAGCTATAGGTCTTTGGTTGTTTTGTGTACTCAATTTTGGTCATTGCATTAATGGTATTAGTGGAGTCCCATGGTGTTATTGTGCTTTTCTGACACTTATGTAACTGTTTTAACAATAAAATATCCTAGACCCTGCTAAAAGTTGAAAATTTAGGTTGTTTCTTTCTTTCTTTCTTTTTTTTTTTTTTTTTAAATCTTTATTAATTTCAGAGAGGAAAGGAGAGGGAAAGAGAGATAGAAATGAAGAGGGAGAATCATTGATTGGCTGCCTGCTGCATGTTCCCCTACTGGGGATCAAGCCCACAACCTAGGTATGTGCCCTTGACCAGAATTGAACCTGGGACCCTTCAGTCCACAGGTTGATGCTCTATCCACTGAGCCAAACCAGCCAGGGCTAGGTTGTTTATTAAAAATATTCAGAAAGAGCCCTGGTTAGGTAGTTCAGTTGGTTACAGCATCGTCCTGACACATCAAGGCTGTGGGTTCAATCCCTGGTCAGGACCATGCAATGAATGCATAAATAAGTGGAACAACAAATTATTGTTTCTCAATCTCTCTCTCTCTCAAATCAATTTAAAAAATGGAACAACAAATATATATTTTTCAGTCTCTCTCTTGTTCCCCTCTTCCTCTCTCTCAAATCAATTAAAAAAAATTAGAAAACATTCAGAGAGAAAATGAAAAGTGTGGTCATAATACAGGGTGGGACAAAAAAGGCTTACAGTTCACATGGAAAATAATACAATAATCTAATCTAATAAAAGAGAAACATGCAAATTGTTGTCACTCCGCTACATGCCAAACCATGCCCACCAGCCAACCAGAGTGACTATATGCAAATTAACCCAACCAAGATAGTGACAGGCAGCCACAGAGCTAGAGCAAGCAGGAGGCTTGGTTGCCCCAGTGATGGAGGAAACCAAGCTTCCCGTCTGCCCTGGCCAGATGTGGCCTCCGCTCAAGGCAACAAAGTTTCAATTATAGAAGATAAATAAATCCCAGATACCTGCTTCCAGCCAGCCTCACTGAGAGCTTGGGTTGCTGGAGGCCATGGCCAGCCTGCAAACAGCCATCAGCCCCTCACTCAGACTGGCCAGGCACTCCAGCAGGACCCCCCCACCCTGAACAGGATGTGGCCAGTTTGAAAACGGCCATCAGCCCCTCTCCCAAGATGGCCACACCCTCATGGGGTGAGGGTTCCCACTGGGGGCTTGGCCAGCCTGAAAACAGCCATCAGCCTCTCACCCAGACTGGCCAGGCACCCTAGCAGGACCCCCACCCTGAAAGGGATGTGGCCAGCCTGAAAATGGCCCTCAGCTCCTCACCCAGGCTGGCCAGGCACTCCAGTAGGACCCCCACCATGATCCAGGACACCTTTCAGGGCAAACCAGCTGGCCCCCACCCATGCACCAGGTCTCTATTCTTCCTATATAATAAAAGGGTAATATGCAAATTGACCCTAATAGCAGAATGACTGGGAATGACTGGTCACTATAACACACATTGACCACCAGGGGGCAGATGCTCAATGTAGGAGCTGCCCCCTGGTGGTCAGTGCACTCCCACAGGGGGAGCTCTGCTCAGCCACAAAAGCCAGGCTGATGGCTGCCAGTACAGTGGTGTTGGTGGAAGCCTCTCCCGCTTTCTCAGAAATGCTAAGGATGTCCAACTGCAGCTTAGGCCTGCTCTCCTCTGGCAAGTGGACATACCCGAGGGCTCCTGGACTGCCAGAGGGATGTCTGACTGCCAGCTTAGGCCCGATCCTCCAGGGAGCCCAGACTGCGAGAGGGCACAGGCCGGGCTGAGGGACACCGCCCCCCCCCCCCAAGTGCAAAAATTTTTGTGTACTGGGCCTCTAGTTAATAAATAATAATAATACAAGAATAAACACTGTGTTTCACATACTCAGAACTGTAAACCTACTTTTGCCCAAACCTGAGAATGGGGTGTGTTTTAGTTTTTTATTATTTGTAAAACAAACTGTCCCAAAACATAGTGGTGTGAGCTAGGAACCATTTAATTTCTTCATGATTTTGTGAATTCACAACTGGTACAAAGGCTTAGCAGGGATGATTTAACTCTGTCCCACCTGGTACTGACTAGGCTTTGCTGGGATGAGAGGATAAAAGATGCCCTTAAGCATATACATAGCACTTGAAGCTAGAAATCAGCTGAAGCACCTAAGTGCTCATCCACGTGATCTCTCTTTTCAGAAAGTTAAGTTGGACTTTCTTATGTGGTAGTTCAGAGCTTCTATAGCAGAAAAGTGGACATGCCAGCCCTTGTAAGTCCTAGATACAAAAGTCATTCAGTATAGTTCCCATCACATTCTAGTGCTGAAGGTAAAAGGTCAGCTCAGATTCAAGGAGAAGAGAAATAGACATCACTTCCCAATAGAAGTTATAGCATGTGCTTAGAGTTTCAAAGTAGAGTACTTCATGGTCTCTGTCAGGTCCAGATGTGCATGAAACTCCTGGAGATCTGTAAACTAAAAGGACAAATGATCTTTCTACCACACCCACAAAATGCAAGGATAAGACATGGACACTTTATTTTAAAATGGGAATATTGGGGAAGTACAAAGCAATCACTGATCCAGAACAATTTTGAAATCCAGGCATATGTTGTCAGTTTCTTTGACTTCAGCATCAAGGAAGATTTCTTGACTAGAGTTCATTTCTGCTTTCTGGAAGTGGCTATTTTTTTTTTTTCCAGCTGTTGGCTCTGCTCTCTGGGCTTTTAAACCATCTTTCATTTTCTATAATAAATGGATTATGAATTCACCTGAGTAGCTTTCTCAACCTGCTTTCTACTAAAAGAAAAGTGGGGCCCAGAGGCCTCTTTATTTTAAATGATGTTCAGTCCTAAAATCCTAGCTCATGTTGCTTTCTTCAATATATTTCTTTTAAAAATTTTATAGGTTTTTTTTTTATGAATCCTGTTGGAATTTATTCTAGGACAATAAGATAGATAGTTTCCAAGGATGGCCACAATAATCCCTCTAATTCCACATATACTTTTGAAATGTAACTTTGCCACTTCTTCCATCAAGATTTGGAGAGTACTCCCCCTCACTGATTGTAGGCTGGACTCATGACTTGGTTTGGCAACAGCATATGGCAGAAGTGACACTGTTACTTACCTCCAGGCCTAGGCCTTAGAGGACCTAGCAGCTCCTGCTTTTGTTCTCTCTGAGCCTTGCTCTGCCATGGAAGAAAGTCCAGACTGTCTTGCTGGAGAAAGAGGCCGAGTGGAGGAGCACACCTGTGTCCCCTTTGAGTCTTACCAGCATCTTTGATCCATAGAATTGTGAGCAAATAAGTAACTCTTTAGTTTAATATTTCTCATCAGAGTACAGTTTTCCCCCATAGAGCTTTTGGCAATGTCTGGAGACATCTTGTTGTTGTCACAACTTGGGGATGGGGTGGATGATGCTACTGGATACTGAGTACAGGTCAGGGATGCCACTCAGCATCCTACAGTGCACAGGACAGCCCCCACTAGGAATTATTGACCCAAAATGTCAATGGTGTTGAAGCTGAGAAACCTGTTCTACTCTAATTTATTTTCTGTTGATTAGTGATTGAACTCTTAAAGCATACTCTTATTTTTGATGTCTTCAAGTGGTATATGTATTATTGTCTCCATGTACTACTACGCACAAAACTGTTTTGGTTATTATAGGTCCTTTGTATTTTTTGAATTTTAGTGATTTCTGTACCACTTTTACTTGTATTCTTATATAGGACTAGAGGCCCAAATTCATGCACCTTGAAAGGAGCTGTGGGCCACGAGGCTGTGGTGGGGACAGAGGCGGGTCTTGGCCCATCCTCCACACCCGCCTGGCCCCTCCCGCCGCAGCCCCAGGCCCCTGTCTGCCAGCAGCCCGCTTCCTATAAACGCTGCTCCCACACACTGATGGCCTGATGGCGCTGGCCCCTTGCTTGCATCCTCTGGCAGTGTGGAGTGGTTGGGACTGGCACCAGCAGTGGGTGCGAGTGGGCCTGGTGCTGGCAGCAGGTGTGAGTGCCAGGCGGGACCGTGGCACATGGGAGCAAAGAATTTTCAGTAACCACCAGAGGCTTGCCCGGATGACAGTGACTGGCACTCTCCCTTGGTCTGGTGTCCCTGCTTAACTGCTTCACATTCCGCTGTGGCCAACACCTGCTGTGTTCTGCACATGCCCCCTGGTGGTCAGTGCACATCATAGCAACTGGTTGTTTGGTTGTTCTGGTGGTTCCACTGTTCAGTCTATTTGTATATTATCCTTTTACTATAGAGGATACTTTTTAACCTAATATTGTCTAATAAGTTGTTTGCCCTAAATTTACATTTAAATATTATCTTCAGTAAAATCAAAGAATTTTGTGTCATGTCTTTGAAAGCCCTAAGCACATAGCACCAGTTTTTGCCTAATTGTGGAGATGATATTTTCAATACTGACTTAAAATAAAACAGTTTTTTGGGAGACCAAAATGCAAGGTTCTTTAATAATAAAATAGAGCCATCAGCTTCCACGTGGAATTGCATAGCTAAGAGATTTGTCAGATTCTTGTGTAGAACCTGCCTTACACTGCTGCATGAGGGTGATCAGTTTCTCCCAGGCTTTGGTAGGATGCTGATAAGAACATTCTGTGTCTTTGGGAGATGGCATCAAAGTGCCAGGCAGCCAGATTCCCTGATGGCAGATGGCATCAGGAGGTGACTGAGCAGGGCTGAGAGCTGAAGTCATAGAAATTCTAAGGGAAGACTCAGATCCCTGGATTAGATAAGAACCTGAAACCCCATTTTATCTCTCTCCCCTGTACCTAGGCATAGCCATCCAGGAGACTAATTGATAAGATGATACACACTTTCCAAAGCATGAGACTGAATTCCTTGGCAATCCCTCCAAAATTTCATTTATGTTTCCTTCTTATCTCTTGCAAAACAATAAGCAGATGTTTTCTATCAGCTCTTATTTATCTATGCTATTGACGAGGAAAACTGGCATATATAATCTCACACAGCTAACAGCCCAATAGTTATTTCTCTTTGGTCTAGGAATGCATCCATGGAAGAATGAAAGGGGCTTTTTAGAGCCACATGAATTAATGCTAAGTTCTGGTTAGTCCCTGAGGGAGCATATAACCATTGGGAAATCATTGAAACTTTTCTAGATTTAGTTTCTTCATTTGTAAAACAAGAATAATAATGTTTGTCTCTGTTGTTTGCATGGCTCAAATGAGATAATCCATGAGAGTCCTTTATAAGCTGGACAATACTATTCCAATACATAGAGCTATTTTACTATTGTCAAGGTCACATTTGAAATTTGGCTCATCTGGCAGGTGCAGAATCAAACACCTGACATAAGGAGCCCAGGAAAATAGTGGAGCTCTTTAATCATACCCAACTGTTGAGTGCCTGGAACAGCCCCATTGGACAGAAAGCAGAAGTTGACCCCCATCCCTTGTCATTGGCTTACTGCTGCTGGGTTCATACTTTAAAACCACATCTTAGAGGAGGTTGTGGTGTCCTAATTAAGTGTTCTGGGGGAAAAGGGATGCCTTAACCTTCTCTTGCTTTCCACTTTGGCCACAAGCTGCAGCTTAGAGGAGTAAACAAATAAACCATCACCACTCCCCAACACTCACATTGGAAAGTAAGATTTCCAGGAAGTAGGTTGTAAAGCGAGTAATGAAAGGCCTACTATTTTTCCCTTTGAAACTGGGGATCATTTTGTTTGGTGCAGAGACCCAATCTTAGCCTTCTAGTGTTGCATAACATAGAGGTATTATTATTATTATTATTATTATTATTATTATTATTATTATTTACTTATAGGGCCCTATAACTTTCCTAGCACCCCATTCAGCTTGCACAATTTGGCTTTTAATAACTCATAGTCAGTTGGCGATTCTGGGAAACTGCTTCTGTTTCATGAGACTATGAATGGAGATGGCCAGCCTTCCTGCCACCTCCACCCCCAGCCAGTCTCACAACATAATGAACACCATGGGCTGCCACACCTTGTCAGCCAGAGATGACAAGGAAAGAAAAATGTCCTCACCGTTCCAGCCTCAGGTGAATGCTGTTACTGTAGAGCTTCCTCTGGTTGCAATAAGCCCTTGTCACATGCATGTGAGGCCCTACAAATAGTTGGTTCAGAGATGTGTGATGTGTGTCACAGGGTGTCCAAACTCAGCCCATGAAGTAAAGGCAGAGTGAGAAGGGGATGATGTCATATGCCAGAAATGACAACAGGGCTCAGTAGGTCTGGGCCACGAGGCCAGAACCAGAACTATGGATAGCTGAGCTGTCAAAGCTGACCAGACAGGGTTCTCTACAGCAAGGCCCAGCCCAGGAGCAGGCTTGTGCTCTGTGCTTGGTGTAGGTGGGTTCTCTGACCACCCTCTTGGGTGCTGGTGGAGGACTTACCTCCATAGACACTCTGTAGTTAGTCTGAAAAATGGTTTCTCTGAGAAGAAAAAGGCAGGGATTTCTAACATTGTATTTTCTGAACTCAGCCAATGGCTTACTCTGGGGATTGTGCTTGGGAGTATTGAAGAAATAAATGAGAAGCAATCAGGAGACTTGGGTCTCTTTTTTCTCTCTTCAAAATGGGTTCTTCACTCTGCTTCTCCCCAGCTCACAGTGATAAGCAATAGAAAGCATTAGACAAATATTTATTTTATCTCAATCAAGTGAACCCTATGCCAGCATTGGTGAGAAATCCATCCAAGGAAGAATGATTTTCTTCCTCTTGTATTCCTATGGTATCTTTATATAGCTATATTCCAGTGACTTTGATCACACTTAATCATACCTTAAAAAATATGCTTCTTATCCCTGTTAGCATATGAACTACATACAACAATTGAAGACATGGAAACCATGGCTTATCTTGGTGCCTTAGACTTTAATGATACCTTTCTCATGATCAATGGGTAGCAATCATGGTAGACCCAGCCCTCTTGCCAGTCCACTGCTCTGCCCTGTTTCATGCTGGAGTACAGACAGGTCAGTGGGCTCTGGAGGCTTCTGAACACAGAACCTCCCATTCTCCACAGCAGCATCCTAAAGCACCCACATGGCATGCCTCATTCCTACCCACAGGGTAACTGTCTAGAATAACATGACTTTGGCTTGGGCTCTTCTCTTCCAGAAAGCAAACATGTACCTTCAGAGAATGAGAAGTCTTTGATCATTTCTCAGCACAACACAACACAAACTATGCCTCTCAGAACTATAAAGAACCTGAGGTGGCTGCCTGCCTTTGGGGAGACGAGCTACTCTTTTGACTATTGCCATGCTACAAAAGTCACAAACTCAGACCCTCTTCCGCAGGTACCATGTGTACACTTGCGTGTGTGTGTGTGTGTGTGTGTGTGTGTGTGTGTGTGAACATATAAGCAATTGTGTGTTTGGGTTGCAGCTTTCCCATCCAGTATAATAAGAGTAAACATTTTTGGGAAATCTAATGAGATGCCTAAACCAGATTATTAATATGATCCTGACAAGGCTTTCAGAATTATAGACATATGCCAATTGGCCCCCATTTTATGATGGAAAGAAGCCAATAAGAGAAATGGATTTTCTAATGACAACAAAATACTGGATATTATCAGATAACTATACTGCATGAGTCTCAAATCTCTGCTTCTCCTTTCAAAAAGATAAAAGGTCACCTCTTGGGCAATAGCTGAAGGGAGGGATGGAATAGAAACAGACAGGACTCTGCCACTAAGTATTCCATCTCTGGGCTCAGAGTAATTAGGACATAGAACTGAATGAAAGCAAACATCTTTTGCTCCTTTTATATTATA
>PVJC01007270.1:0-52033 GCA_004026665.1 Murina feae | reverse complement strand
CCATTTTTTTCTTGTTAATTTATTTTAATGAAAGTAACTTTACTAGCTGGTGTCATTTGTTAGCATGGTATGTTTAACAAATCCTGGTACCTTCCATTATCATAAAAAAAAAGTATTTGCAGTCACAGGTCTGCTCTAACATTTTGATTATGAATAACAGTAAGGCATTTATTTGGCATATAAATGTGAAAATGATATAAATCATATTCAAGGTTGGTAATAAAGGCATTTACCATCACCTATGGCATGGAATCCAGCATCAGAATTGAATGATCAATTCAAATGGGCGCCAAACATAAACAACTATTATGGCCACACTGGCTTTTACTAGCCTAGCTAAATAGTAACAAATGCATATATAAAATGGAAGTTAAAATTCTGTGAACTATACTAATACTTATTCTGAATATTTTAAATAACTTTGTATCTTCCTATTTTCTCGTATTCTAATCTAGTTTTTTTGGGTTAACATATTAGCCACAAACCACTACACTGAATTCATAATCTACGGAGTCTAGATCGGCAATTTGACAAACATAACATTAGATAATACCACCATAACATTTAAACAAACAAATAAACAATGTTTATAATGTTTGCCTTTCCAAAGACAGGAGACTTTTGGTCACACCTAACAGTTCTTGTATCATTATCTATTCACAAAGAGTTTTTAAATATTCCACAAACATTTTGGGGGCTCCATCTACACATGATGCAAGCTGATTGGCTACTGTAGCTGTTTTCATCAGTAAGTTAATAGATATATTTTTCTGTATTTGTTTTTCCTTCTGATCTACATATGTATTATGTAGCTATACTAGTGTAAGTTATCCAACTCATAATGCTTAAGGCTCTAGAGTCTTATTTTTAAGTAACTTGAAATTTTAATGTGTGATTAACTATAATTGAGAGATATAATCTAACATGGGCCAGAATTTTAATATTGGAAGATTCAAGCCTTTTCACTCTTTAAATATATCAAATTTTACTTGTATTTGCTTAGACAAGTCTACATATTTTAGAGATATTAACAGCATTAAGTGAGAATATATTTGTTTTATTTTTATAGTCTAAAATTCATTGTGATATTTTCAATTACATAGATCCAAGAAATTTCATTTTTAACGCATATGCTGAAGTTTTTGACATAATGCAGGGATGATTTTTAAAAGTTTATTGATTTGGAAAATAAAGATTTCTTTTTTACAGTGTCAAATGGAGTTACATATGCACATAATTAGGATGAAAAAAATAACATAATAGTGACTAATGAGCCATTATATATCTTTATATTTGAACATCTTGGAGAAAAACATTGAAAGTAAAATCAAGACATAATTGCTGTCACTTTGAGTAATGTACCTCAAACAGAAAGCCAAACAGCATTTCAATGTCCTGTTCTTTCCAGATACCATTAGCTTTGTTCAGCCTTTGTCTGAGTACTCTGCAACAACCCCAGTTTGATTTTATGCTGCTCTTATATGGTTTCTTGATATTTCTGTTACCTCATTAATTGGACTTGTTTTGTCGTTGTTCTTCAGATGCATGTATTTCTTTATTATGGATACGCAAATATTCCCCAAAATACTGTGTATGAACTGCTGAAACTGCAAAGCCACAGGTGGTGCGGTAGATCAAACCACTGGTTTCAGCCTTCCAGGAGATTTTTCAGTGAATCTCATGTGTTAAAGTAATAGCAAAATCACTTTAACCTGATACTCAATTGAAAGCCAGCGGATGAACTAAGTGTGGTCCCCATTGGTCTCAGAGAAGCTAGGATCCTGAGCGCACCTAATAGATAGCAGTTCCCCACTGGGTGTAACCAGAATCCATGTCCAGAGCCTAGAGGGATAAAGAAGTGAGTGTAGCTCTTGACTAAGAAGAAAACACAGGGCAAAAAAAAAGGAAGTCAAATCTTTGATAAAGGTTGCATCCCTAAATTTTATTTATATGAGGACAAAAACAGAGCATGAGTCTTTCCTATTAAGAGCGAAGAAGGCTTTAATACCAGGGAGTGACAGCCCAGAGCAGAGAAACAGGCTAATTAATAACACCAGGAACTGGCTATGGATAAATAAGGCCGAGAAATGTGGAGAGGTGAGAACAGAAACTACTTACTTAGCTCTAGTGATGCTGTAATGAAGAAATGTATATTATGAGAATTGTATATCATGAATAATTTGTCTCCTGGAAATGTGCTGAACTTGTCTGGCAGCGAATTGGAAATAATCTTCATGCTTTGGTGAGGGTGAGGAAATGTGCCGCGTGTTCTGTTGACATCTTAATACCGTGAGGCCTTCTCGGTTCGTCTCCCTTCCGCATGTCAGACAGATGGAGACCCGGAGCAACCGTTTCCTTTCCACTTCTGCTGCCCAGGGAAAGCAGACTCCGTGACAGGCAATGATGTCTGCGGAACTTTTACTTTCATAAAGAAGATTTACGTAAGATGAGGGCAGATAAAAATAACATATATAAATCGTCTAAGCCGACAGTGCGGCTGCCTCAATGACTGACATACCTAAAAGGGCATTTGATTTGAAAGGGCCTTTATTATTTATAATTTTGAAAATACGTCTCATTCAGATTCGTTGCTGTCTACATTTGATATGGGTTAAATGTAGCACTCAGAAAACATGAAGGAAAAATATCGATGACAAGAGAAATATAACTTTAGTATTTGTTAAAAGCCCTTTTCTATCCATCTCAGAGTGCAGATCTTAGTGGAAATCCTCAGGATTGTCTCGCCCTTTCATAATTATTTACTTGCTTATATAGCCTGCCCATGCAAATAATCTTTTTCATAGTATTATTTCTCTAAAATACAAACTAAAATAAAATCTGGATCACGTTTTCACTCTCCTGATTACTAAATGCACCCTGCCTTGTGATTTCCTGTGGATTGAAGTTATTCCACTGTCTTCATCATGTGTCTCAGCTATTTTACTGTTTTGCCTACCAGAATGGCCCCATCCTGCTAGTCGGCCACACTCACCTACTCAATACTTTCCAAATATGTCATATTCAATCATGTTTATGTGCCTTCGGGCATGTACATAAATTTTCCTGAAATGCATTTTTCTCATTTCCTTCCTAAAGACAGCACTTTCCCTCATTCAATCCAACTTTTTTGTAACTTTCACTAATTATTATATAGTGATTATCGATAACTACTGTTTTCATTCATTAGATTATGCAAGTCAAGAATGTATTAAATTAATTTTTATATCCCTGTGCATACCAAAATATTCAATAATGTTTGATTGACTCTAACTTACAAACTGACTAAATTCTTATTGCCTGCTCTTCTAGAAGTCTAACATTTAAATTTGGCTTAAAAATGAAAACTATATGCCTGACAGTAATCTATGTCATATCCCAAATATTCAAGCAACCCAATAAACAAAAAACACAGGCCTCTGAATTGTCTACACACTACAGGCAAAATCAGTTTTCTGGGCCCTGTGTTACTTGTAAGTTTCTTTCTTACTACTTTTACTTTAAAAATATATGCAATTGCAAACATTTATTTCAAGGTCTTTTTAAAAAAATAATGGTTTGCTTTGAATTTGGAAATCACATTAATTTGTTTATCCCATCAACAATTCAACAGCTGTTAGAAGTTGATGCTGTCAGTATTGACTATATTAAATTTGAGGTGATTTTTTTAATTGATCACTTACTCAATTGCAAGCTAATCTCAGGTTTAAAAATTTTAGTCGATTCATTAAATTTATTTAGTGCATAAAAAACAGGCATACTTCTCCCCATACTCTGTCAAATCCTTTCAATATGCATACCAATCATTTTGTTAACGCATTTTCAATAGGTAATTACACCCGTGTCTTAACAATGGGAGAGCAATAATGGTAAGGGAAATTCATTTAAAATGTATTGTTTAAAAAATAATCAGCTCCAAAAGAAAGTTATTCTTCTCTTCAATCAGCATATTATTTAGACAAATAATCTGGCTCACATATTACAAGGTAAATTTATAAAGCTTATTTTTTATATAGAGGCATCATTTATACTTGAAATTTTTATAAATTTATGTATTTATTTTTGTTGCAATTTGCATTCTGACTTACTTTATTTTTTGTTAACTTTTTCTTGCATATTTTATATACTACAATATTAAAAAAATAACAAAATAAATGTTCATATTTTAAGATTATATAGAAAATAGCCTATATGATATTATGACAATTTAAAATATAATATAGAATATTTTTAAGTTACATATGCAAATAATTCTACACAGAAAAATTACTTGAGCATTTAAATTTATGAATTGTTTAATCATAAAATCCTTATGCATGTGGAAGTATATATCCTTATCAATAGCATGGTAATTTAGTTCAAATTTTTTCTATTTTGATAATGAATTTTTTAAGCTAAAATATCATTTTTTTACTCCACAATTCATTACATTGTACTAACATATCATTTTATAATATACATACATATTACATACCCTACCACACCACACTTTATCTCTTAATTACCTAGTAGGTGTTTGCAATTTTTATTAAGGGAGAAACTATAAGAGGAGAAGCAGAGACAGATGTCAAAATTATTATTTTTGCTTTATAAACATAGATCTGAACCTGACTATGATACAAATGAATGGAAAGTTTTCCAGAAAATTTTTATTATGTGTCAGCATTTCTCTACCTCAGCGCTTTTATTTTATTACTAGAGGCCCAGTGCATGAAATTTGTGTGCTAAGGGAGGGATGTCCCTCAGCCCAGCCTGTACCCACTCCAATCTGGGACCCCTCGGGGGATATCCGACTGCCAGTTTAGGTCTGATCCTACAAGGCCTGATCCTTGTGCCCACATCTGATTGTAGGATCAGGCCTAAACCAGCAGTCGGATATCCCTCTCACAATCCGGGACTGCTGGCTCCCAACTGCTTGCCTGCCTGCCTGTATGATTGCCCCTAATCCCTTCTGCCTACCAGTCTGGTTGCTCCCTAGCTGCTCCCTTGCCAGCCTGATCAACACCTAACTACACCCCTGCAGGCCTGGTTGCCCCCAATTGCCCACCCCTGCCGGCCATCTTGTGGTGGCCATTTGTGCCCACATGGGGGAAGCCATCTTGTGCAAGGGTATGATGGTCCATTTGCATATTATCTCTTTATTATACAGGATTTTGTTTTAGACGATTGATTTGAGCATGTTTAAAAGCTTATGAGTCAAAGACCCTGAGATTGAAGATACAGGGAAAACAAGAAGTAATTAACAAAGTAAAGTTCTAGGGAAAGAGACAAAGATAGTAATCAGAATCTAGGTGTAATAAAAAAAAAAGAAAGAAAGGAATGACTGTGTTGGTACAAGTATATTTTTTTGGTTCAGAGGGTTTCTTTTAGGGTAAGAAAATGAAATCATTTCCTTAGAGTGGAGTTTTAGGTGCATACAGGTGTTTTGAAATAATCAAAGTAAAAGGAGAGAAAGGGAAGAAAGGAAAGATAAGAAAGAGAGAGTAAGGAGAGAGGAAGAGGAAGGAAAGAGAGAAGGAGAGAAGGGAGAGAAGAAAAGAAGAAGGGAAAGAAGATAGCAAAGAAGGAAGGAAGGGTAGAAAGAAGGAAAGAAAAAAACAAAGATGGACCTGGCACATTGTTGAGGATCTACTGGAATTTGGAGATTATGAGTTTAAAATGGAACCACTCTACATAGTCAATTGTTGTCCACCAAGGTAGGCCTGACTTCCACAAATGAGTATTTTCATTCAAGGTTGAGATTTTTCTAGACAAAAATGTTGTATAAACAGTATGACAAGGTGTTTGGGTTCATCATATATTTGAAGTGATACCCTCTGATTTTAGATACAGTTTATAGAAAAATATAGAACACAGAGAGATTTAGAAAGTAAAATGGAATGATCAAGAGTGTAGACATGCCAAAGTAGTCAGATACGCTACATTTTTTTTTGTTTAATGGTATGAAGATGTACAGACTGCTGCATCCAGAATGCTATAGCACATACATGTCCATACATACTATTCATCTATGTAAAACTCACCTGCCAAATGTGAAGCATATGTTTTCCTATTATGTTTGAGTAACAGTAATTAACACCAGTTTACCTTTGTGGTTGGATAGAAGTTGGGGCAAGCAAATTCCTTACATAACTTGTCATAATGAGAAGAAAAAGTTAATACTTAAAAAATGTAGCTTCAGAATTTATAGTTGCACATACAGTATTTTCCTCATTTAATGTTTTGCTATGTTTAATTTTTACTTCATCTAAAGGTTTTAGATGAAGTAAAAATTTTAGGGCACCAACACATCATGAATTGACTATAATTTTGTTAACAAGATATCCAGTAGCATTAAACTTTGTTTTGAATGTCTATGTTTTGAGAGTGTAATAGTGTCACTGTGTACAATCACTCATAGCCTTGTTTCTTGTGTGCACGTGCATGAATAAATTAAACTTTTTTTCTCAATTATTTATTACTAGGGGCCCAGTGCACAAATTTTTGTGCACTGGGGGGGGGGGGGTCCCTCAGCCCGGCATGTGCCCTCTTGCAGTCTGGAATCCCTCAGGGGATGTCCACCTGCTGGCGTGCCTGGCCAGCCTGTGTGAGGGGCTGATGGCTGTTTGCAGGCTGGCCAAGCGCCCCAGTGGGAACCCTCACCCTATGGGGGTGTGGCCAGCCTGGGTGAGGAGCTGAGGGCTGTTTTTAGACTGCCCACAGTCCCTTCAGGTTGTGGGTCCCTACTGGGGTGCCTGGCCAGCCTGGGTGAGGGGCTGAGGGCTGTTTTCAGGCTGGCCACATCTCCTTCAGGGTTCAGGTCTCTACTGGGGTACCTGGCCAGACTGGGTGAGGGGCTGAGGGCCATTTTCAGGCTTCCCACAGCTCCCATTGACCCAATGTCCCAGCGAGGCTGGCTTGAATCAGTTTTCTGGGATTTATTTATCTTCTATAATTGAAACTTTGTTGCTTTGAGCGGAGGCCTGGTCAGGCAATGAAGCCTCCTGTTTGTTTCATCTCCGTGGCTTCTATAATTGAAATTATGTTGCCTTGAGCAGAGGCTCAGCCAGCTGAGGCAGGCAGTTTCCCCCAAACAGAAGCCTCCCGTTTGCTCTAGCTCCGTGGCTGCCAGCAGCCATCTTTGCTGGGTTAATTTGCATATAGCTGCTCTGATTGGCTGGTGGGTGTGGCTTGGCTGGTGGGAGTGGCTTAGGTGTCTCAGAGTGATGGTTAATTTGCATATTACTCTTTTATTAAATTAGATAGGTTGCTCTCTACTATGAAGTTTAGGGGGAAAACTTTTTCAAAGTTGGTGTTTGGAAATTCTGTAAAATATAGTTGCCTAAAGTAATTTTTACTTCATCTGTCTTCCTTGAAACCCACAAAAAGCTGCAAAAAACCCCTCAACATCTAAAAGAAAAATGTCCCATCAAACAAACAGCTAGCTCAAGGAACTAAGCTCCAGAGCATTCTTGCCAAATTCTGTAATAGTTGCACTAAAATAGAAACAGATGTGTAAAAACAAAACGAACAAAACAACTAATGTAATCTAAAAGAAAACAAACAATTTTTTAGAAATCATTGTTCCTCATAAAAAAGACCATTGAAAATGCCATGAATTAAAATAGTGTCCTAGAATTTTGGTGAAATCAGAAAATCAGACATTTTTCTATAGAGAAGATAAAATGGCACAAAGCTAAACACCATACTTAAATGCAATTTCTATTTTCAATTTAGGAACCCACACTAATGTTTTAAAAAATGGAAGGCAAGCAGAGACATGCAGGGAACAAAAAGTGACCTTGTGATTTTAATGGCTTTACTTGTGTAGCACCAACCTTGGGAACACCAGCCTCCGAAAGGCACTAATGCGCTGCTAAGAAAACAACACATTTGATGGAAGAGTACTTAAAGCAAAAAACAGGAATGTGACAAGGACACTTCTCAGTTCTTTTTCTCTTCTTTATTTACCTTCAAGAAGTTGTAAATTTCTGACTATATCTGAATGTAGGTAATAGTCTCCAAAATATAAGTATACATAACATCAGAAAGGTGAAGAACATATCACAAAAGGATTATTCAAAGAAACAAGTAATTCTAATCAATAACTCAACACAATTATGGCAGAATGATATTATTGAGCAAAACAAAATAAAAAGTAACAGCGACAGCTCAATGATGAGACTTTTTTTCTAAAAAAAAATTAAAAATAAGTGACATATTAAAGGAATAATAGAGAAGAGTAAAAAGAGTATATAAATTAATATAACAATAAAACAATCTAAGAATATTTGAAATACCCGTTGAAAGCCATACCAAAAGTTAGGAAAAAGCCAAAATAAATAAATATAAATAAATTAATTGCAGAATTCAAAGTTCCAATTATATTGCAGAAAGAAGTTCCATTATTCACAGAAAATAATGCCCCTGCCTGAACAGAAACTTTTCTCCCCAAAAGACACACACATGGCCAACAGACATATGAAATGATACTCAACATCATTAGCTATTAAGGAAATACATATCGCAGCTACAATGAGATACTACCTCACACTTGCTAGAATGGCTATTATCAACTGGACATGTAATAACAAATATTGGGGAAGTGATGGGAAAGAAGGAAGCCTCATTCACTGCTAGTGGAAATATAAACTGGTTACAGTCATTATGGAAGAGTCACTTATTAAGAACAGAGTAATCATATGACCCAGCAAACCTTCTTCTGGGTATCATCCTATATAATAAAAGCCTGATATGCTAAGTGTCCTGTTGTCCAGTCATCTGTTCAACCAATCGAAGTGCAATATGCTAATAATACGCTAAGGCCACTCAACGGCTCGCTATGACTGCACTGACTGACAGGGGGCAGGTGCTTTGCCGGTAGGTTAGCTTGCTGCTGGGGTCCCGTCGATTGGGACTGAGCGAGACTGACTGCACATGCCCTGGAGCCCTCCTGCAATGCCTCCCTGGCCTTACTTATGCACCAGTGGGGTCCCTCAGCCTAGCCTGAACCCTCTCCATTTGGGACTCCTCGGGTGATGTCGGAGAGCCGGTTTTGGCCCGATCCTGCAGGCCAGGCTAAGGGATCCCACTGGTGCACTGGGCCTCTAATGATGATGATGATGATGATGATGATGATGATGATGATAATAATAATAATAATGTTCCTAAACGAGAGAACAGAAAATAGTGAAAAAAATAAGAGGGGAAAAAACTTAAAGAAAATATGAGTATTAGAATACCTATCTTCTACACAAGCTGATTGGGAAGACAATATTAGAATACACTTATTAATTGTTCAACTTCAATCAAAAAAGCAAATAGGCAGAAAAATCAGGTTACTTATAAAAATAGCAAAGGAATGTTATTAGCCACCCACTAAATTATTAGTCATATTTCTCCATAAAAACACTAAGTACCAGAATTCAGATGAGTAACAACTACAAACTTATGAAGCAGGTAAATTATATCCCATGAATTTTACCTCAATCCAAATTTTACTTCAACATAAAGCAAGTATAGAAAATCAAAAGAATTTAATTTATAAATATTTAGCTACAGTGTCTGTATCTAGTTATAACTGAAGTTGTTCACAAATTGTTTTAATTTCAAAAAGTTTTTTGAAAAATAAAACTTGTACTCTGAGAATGTAAATAGGGATAACATAATAATTGTTTTTTCCCTCAATATTTAGAAATATGCATATAACCTAAACCATAAAATTTCTACTTTTGGGTGTAAATCATTGAGAAACCTTTATTCACGTGAATAATTATACCTCCCCAAGAGCATTAAGTAATTTCTGAAAAGGATTATTTAAGTGTTAAATTATCAATCATGCTAAAATGTTTGACCTAAGATACCATTGTCAGCATAAATAAATTTCCAAAGCATATGAATAAAGAAAAATATTATAGACTATTAGCACAATACCAGAAGTAAGGCTATTATTAAAAAAATTAACATAAGACAAAGCCCACACCATCTTAAAGGGGAGAGCAGCCTCTTCTAGGAACTCATCAGCACCACCACCCAGATAGGCCTTGGATACTGCCTGCGACCTGGCAGCCGCTCCAGCCAAAATCCTGCTGCCCCACCTGCAGACTCACAGACACAGGGATCTCCACCTCCAAAGGAACACTGTGCCCGCAGCAGTAAGTGCAGCCTCTCCCTCCCCAGTGGCAGACCTCCAACATCGCGTTCGCGCGTCTCTGAATGCAGGTCTCTGAGGCACACAACTCCATAGACTTCACTTGGGAGTCACTGTAAGCCCCAGGTGGGGGTGATTACAGACACAGGTGCACTGCCCCCCAGTAGGAATTCTGAATTCCCTCTGCCTGAATAGCTGCCCACACACACCCAGCTGTGCAACATCAGTGCCAGGGCCCCTCTGAGTGCATGAGAGCTCAGCGCTGGCAAATGCCCACAGGTGCTCACTTCCCCTGAGTCATCTGTCCACGGAGCACTTTGGGAAGCAGCAGTGAGCCTCCACTGGGTCTGATCTTGGACAAATAGGGATGCACTCCCCTGGGCAGTAGAAATTCTGATTTCACCCATCCCGGATATCTGCCCAAAGATGCCTCTATTAAGCATGCCAGGGCCCTTCAGAGTGCTTCAGCGTGCCTGCACTAGCAAACGCGCTGCGGGCGCTCCTGTGTGCCACCACTGGGAATGCGCGCCTATCCACCACAGGCACATCAGCAAAAACTGAGTTTCCCCACCCTACAGATGCAGAACTCTGGACACCACTGTCACATGCTTTTCTAGCGTACAGGTCTCCCAAGACCACCACTCCACAGGCAGCCCTGGTGCCCCTCTGCAAGCCCCGCTGGACATGCACTTGAACAAACGGGTGCACTGCTGGGCTGTAGAAACGCTGAATTCCCTCTTCTGGGATACCTGCCCACAGACACTGCAATCCAGTGGCTTCAGTGCCAGAGCCCTTCAGAGTGTGTTAGTACACCCTGCTGGCAAACACACCACAGGTACCCCTGTGAACTGCCACTGGGATCACATGTATCCAACCACGGAGGCAGAAGCAAAAGCTGAGTCTGCCCACCCCACAACTATAGAACTTTGGACACCATAATCACGCCTTTCCAGAACACAGGTCTCCTGAGACCCACCACCCCAACAGACAGTTTCTGGGTACCACTGTGAGTCCCCGCTGGGCACGCACAATTTCAACCAAGGGCACAAGACAGCAAAAATTGGGACACCCACTCCATGACTGCTGATTTCTAAACACCTCAGTTGCGCCTTCCCATCAAGAGAACCCAAATAGCTCAAGTAGGGAGCTACACTAGACTATAAAACCCAGGAGACCTGAGAGGTCACACCAATAGCACCATACCCAAAAGAAACTGGGTAGCAAAGCAATTGGAGCTGCAATTATAACATTATAGCAAAACAGGGGAAGACAAAGAAAGCAATCCACAAAGGAAAGAAAAAAAGGAATTACCAGAAAGGGAGTTAAGTGAAATTGAGGCTACTAACTTATCAGAGAAAGCATTCAGAATAATGGTTATAAGGATGCTCAAATGGCTGGATGACAAATACACACAACTCAATGAGAATTGTAAGAAGCTGAAAGAATGTCACTAAGATAAAAAGGTACCAAGAGGAAATGAAGAATGACATAGCTATAATAAAGAACACAATGGAAGGCTTAAACAGCAGACTATAAGAGGCTGAGGACCACATTAGCGAATTAGAAAACAAGGTAGGAAAAAACACACAAACACAGAAGCAACTGGAAAAAACAAACAAACTTAAAAAGCAAGAGGAGAGCCTAAGGGAGCTTTGGGACAATGCAAAATGAAACAACATTCACTTAACAGGAGTACCAGAAGGAGAGGAGGAGAAGAAAGGGATAGAAAACCTTTTTGAAGAAATAATGACAGAAAACTTCCCTGATACTAGCAAGAAAAAAACTACACAAGTCCAAGAAGCACATAGGGTGCTAAACAAGATGAACCCAAAAGACCAACACCAAGACACATCGTAATTAAATTGGAAAACACCAATGACAAAGTAAGAATCTTAAAGGCTGCCAGAGAGAGAGAGTTATCTACAAGGGATCTCCTATTAGAATATCAGCTGAATTCTCAACAGAAACACACCAAGCAATAAGGGAATAGATTGAAATATACAAAGTGGTGCAAAGCAAGGGAATGAATCCAAGAATACTATACCCAGCAAGGCTATCATTCAAAATTGAAGGTGGAATCAGTAGCTTCACAGATAAAAAAGGGCTAAGAGAGTTTATTACTACCAAGCCGGCAATGAAATAAATGCTAAAGGAACTGCTGTAAAAACAAGGAACAGAAAGACAAGAAAAAACACAAATATTAAGGATAAAATGTCAACAAGTACTTTTCAATAGTAACATTAAGTGTAAATGGATTTAATGAAAAGACACAGGGTAGCTGAATGGATAAGAAAACATGACCCATATATTTACTGTCTGCAAGAGACCCACCTCAGAACAAAGGATTCACACAGACTAAGAGTGAAGAGATGGAAAAAAGTTTTTCAGGAAAATGGAAATGAGAAAAAAGCTGGGGTTGCAATACTTATATCTGACAAAATAGACCTCAAAGTAAAGGCCATAACAATAGATAAGGAAGGCCACTACAGAATACTAAAGGGAGCAATTCAACAAGAAGATATAACTCTGGTAAAGATATATGCACCCAATACAGGAGCACCCAAATATATAAAATAACTTCTGGATTACATCAAGGGAGCAATTTATACAATACAGTCATAGTAGGGGACTTTAATACCCCACTGACACCATTGGATAAATCCTCTAAACAGAAAATCAGCAAAGGAAAACAGCAATCCTAAATGACTCACTAGATCAGACGGACTTAATTGACATCTTCAGAATATTTTACCCCAAAGCCACAGAATATACATTCTTCTCCAGTGCACATGGGACATTTTCAAAGATAGATCATATATTAGGACATAGGCAAAGTCTCTTCAAATTCAAGAGAATAGAAATCATAACAAGCATCTTCTCAGATCACAATGGCATAAAACTAGAAATTAACTACAATAAAAACATTGAAAAAATCAAATACTTAGAGACTAAATAGCATGCTATTAAACAATGACTGGGTTACCAGAGAAATCAAAAAAGAAATAAAAAGCATCCTGGAAATAAATGACAATGAAAACACAACAATCCAAAATCTATGAGACACAATGAAAGCAGTCCTGAGAGGGAAGTTCATAGCTCTACAGACCTACATCAAAAAACAAGAGAAATTGGTAATAAACAATCTAACCTTACAACTCACAGAGTTAGAAAGAGAACAACAGGAAAAGCCCACAGTATCCAGAAGGAAGGAAATAACATCAGAGCAGAAATAAACCACATAGATTCAAAACACTGGGGGGTAAGGAGGCTGAGGGAAGGGCAGGGGAAAAAAAGAGATATATGTACTAATCTATGTAATACTTTATGTAATAAAAAAAAGAAATAAAAGAAGGGAAAAAATAAATAAACCACATAGAGATCAAAAAACAATACAAAAGATCAACAAAACCAAGAGTGGTTCTTTGAAAGGATTAACGAGATTGATGAACCTCTCACCAGGCTCACCATGAAACAAAGGGAGAGGATGCAAATAAACAAAATCAGAAATAAAAGAGGTGAAGTAACAGCTGACCCTTCAGCTATACAAAGGATTGTCAAAAAATACTACGAATAACTCTACTCCAACAAACTAGACAACCTTGATGGCATGTACACATTCCTAGAAAAATACAAGCTTCCAAAACTCAATCAGGAAGAATAAAAAAACCTGAAAAGGCCAATAACTACTGATGAAATTGAAATAGTAACCAAAAAGTTTCCAGAAAACAAAAGCCCTAGACCAGATGGTTTCACAGGGGAGTTTTACTGAACATTCAAAGAAGAACTAAAGCCAATCCTTCTCAGGCTATGCCAAAAAATTCAAGAGGAAGGCACACTTCCAAGCTCTTTCTATGAAGCCAGTATTACCCTAATCCCAAAACCAGATAAAAACACCAAAAAGAAAGAGAATTACAGGCCAATATCCCTGATGAACATAGTTGCTAAAATCCTCAACAAAATTCTAGCAAACCAGATCCAGCATTACATTAGAAAGATCATAAACCATGACCAAGTGGGATTTATTCCAGAAATGCAAGGCTGGTACAATATATCTGCAAATCAATAAATGAGATACATCACATAAACAAATTCAGAGACAAAAAATCACATAATCATATCAATTAATGCAGAAAAGGCATTTGACAAAGTCCAAAACCCTTTCTTGATAAAAACTCTCAACAAAGTGGGAATAGCGGGATCATTCTTCAACATAATAAAAGCCTTATATGACAAACCTACAGCCAACATCATACTCAATGGGCAAAAACTAAAAAAATTTCCCTTAAGAACAGGAACAAGACAGGGACACCCACTTTCACGACTCCTGTTTGACATAGTACTGGAAGTGATAGCCAAAGTGATCAGACAAGAAGAAGAAACAAAGGCATCCAAATTGGAAAAGAAGAAGAAAAAATTGTCATTATTCGCAGATGACATGATACTGTAATTAGAAAACCCTAAAGACCCCATCAGAAGATTATTAGACCTAACAAATGAATTTGGCAATGTAGCAGGATACAAAATTAATGCCAAGAAATCTATGGCATTTTTATATGCCAATAGTGAACTTAAAGAAAGAGAAATTAAAAAAAAAAAACACAATCCCATTTACCATTGCACCAAAAAAGTTAAAATACCTAGGAATAAACTTAACTAAGGAGGTAAAAGACCTCTACCCATAAAACTACAGGACATTGAAAAAAGAGATAGAAGAAGACATAAATAGGTGGAAGAACATACCATGTTCATGGATTGGTAGAAACAACATCATCAAAATGTCCATACTACCCAAAGCAATCTATAGATTCAATGCACTCCCCATTAAAATACCAAAAGCATATTTTTGGAGAAAGAACTCTCCAAAAATTCATCTGGAATTAAAAAAAAAACAACACACACAAAAACTCCCGAATAGCTGCTATGATCCTGAGAAAGAAGAACAAAGTAGGAGGGATCTCAATACCAGATATCAAGCTGTACTACAAAGCCACTGTTCTCAAAACTGCCTGGTACTGGCACAAGAACAGACACATAGACCAATGGAATAGAATAGAGAACACAGAAATTAATCCAAACCAGTATGCTCAATTAATATTTATCAAAGGAGGCAAGAACTTACAATGGAGACAAAACAGTCTCTTCAATATATGATGTTGGGAAATTTGGTCAGACACATGCAAAAAAATGAAACTAGACCACTAACTTACACCATACACAAAAGCAAACTCAAAATGGATAAAGGACTTAAACATAAGATGTGAAACTATAAAAATACTAGAGGAATCCACAGGTAGCAAAATCTCAGATATATGCCAAAAGAATTTATTCACTGACATAGCTCATAGGGCAATGGAAACTAAAGGGAAAAATGAACAAATGGGACTATATCAAAATAAAAGAGCTTCTGCACAGCAGAAGAAACCATCATCAAAACAACAAGAAAACCCACTGCATGGGAGAATATATTTGCCAATGATATCTCTGATAAAGGTTTAATCTCCAACATTTACAGGGAACTCATACAACTTAACAAAAGGAAGATAAATAACCCAATCAAAAAATGGGCAATGGACCTACATAGACACTTTTTGAAAGAAGACAGAAGGAAGGCCAAGAGACATATGAAAACATGCTCAAAGTCACTAATCATCCCAGAGATGCAGATCAAAATGACAATGAGGTACCATCTCATACCTGTCAGAGTTGCTATCATCAATAAATCAACAAACGACAAGTGCTAGAGAGAATGTGGAGAAAAAGGAACCCTCATGCACTGCTGGTGGAAATGCAAACTGGTGCAGCCACTGTGGAGAACAGTATGGAGTTTCCTCAAAAAACTAAAAATGGAATTTCCATTGACCCAGTGCTCCCACTTCTAGGAATATATCCCAAGAAACCAGAAACACCAATCAGAAAGGATATATGCAACCCCTATGCTCATAGCAGCACAATTTACAATAGCTAAGATTTGGAATTAGCCTACGTGCTCATCAGCAGATGAATGGATTAAAAAACTTTGGAGCATTTACACAATGGAATACTATGCTGCTGTAAATAGAAAGGAACTCTTACCATTTGCAACAGTATGGATGGAGCTGGAGAGCATTAAGCTAAGTGAAACAAGTCCGTCAGAGAAAGATAAATATCACATGCTCTCATTCATTTGTGTATTATAATAAACAACATAAACCGATGAACAGAAACTGATGTAGAGACAGAGAAGCATCAATCAGACGCTCAAAATTCAGATTAGGGGAAGGTGGGGGTGAGGGGGAGAGATCAACCAAGGACTTATATGCATGCATATAAGCATAAGCAATGGATGTGGACAACAGGTGGTGAGGTTGAAGGCAGGAGTGGGGGGATGAGGGGACATTGGGGGGATAAGAACACATTTGTAATATCTTAATCAATAAAGGAAAAATAAAAAATAAAATAAAAATTAACATAAAAGTCAAGTGAACAGAGTAGATAGTAACTTGCATTGTTTTGCATAATAACAAATTTTTTGTATGCAGTACTCTATTATATTTTAAATCTATTTTATCATGAAAATGCATATATAGACATAATCTCTTTCATACACATACATATATATGTCTATATTTTTAGAAGATAGTTTTGAATAAAGAAATAATACTTAGAAATGAAAATCTAGGTTTAATCTGATGTAATAGCATTTCAGACACTCATATGAAACAACCTATGGCATATTACTACTTTATGTGAAATAGCTATAATTTTAAAAAGTTAAATGGTTAATGATAAAAGTTCAAGAAAACAACAATAACAAAATTAATTGCCAATGACCATAAAAATTGTTGTTTTTATTTTACATGTAATCTAATTCATTACAATTTGAATCTGTCCTAGGATACAAATAAATGCAAATGCTTATGCAAACAAACATCAACTTAATTTTAAGAGTGTTGATTATGACATTAATTTAATGCATTTGTTAAGATGGTGTTATGCTGAAAATAATATTAATGTATACAGGCTGAGAAATGGTACACAAACAAGGGGCAAAAGGAAGTCTTAAATTTACATAACTAAAATTTAAATGTAGCTCAAATCATATGTTACTATTTTTCTCAGATATTAAAAATTATCCAAAATTTTATTTTTTTCAAAGATGCACTAAAAATGTTTATGGTATAAAAACCAAAGTCTTGCCCTAACCGGTTTTGCTCAGTGGATAGAGCATCAGCCTGCTGACTCAAGGATCCCAGGTTCCATTCCACGTAAGGGCATGTATCTTGGTTGTGGGCACATCCCTAGTGGAGGGTGTGCAGGAGGCAGCTGATCGATGTTTCTTTCTCATCGATGTTTCTAACTCTATCTCTCTCCCTTCCTCTCTGTAAAAAATCAATAAAATATATTTAAAACAAAAACAACAAAGTCTTGGTGCTTTTTCCCCCTCTAGTTTTCTCATTACTGGGAATTCTCCCATGAGAAAATAATTGAGTGTTATCTTTGCTACCTAGCATTGTATCTTTTCCATAATAAATGTTGGTCTGTAACAAATAAAGCATCAACATTAGTGAGAAAATATAAACTAGAATCTATTATGTGATAAATGTTATACACACTCTGGGATATACAGATTTTAGCTTTTCAAAAGCTCTGAATACCAACTAAGAGTAATAGAGATAGTGGATAATTCTTTCAGTACATGAAAATAGGCCACATTGACATATAAGCAATACTTTTAAAATGTACTGTGATGGGCTGTCAAAACAGGCTTTTCTGTCAGACTTATAGCTTTCTCATTCTCTCATTTTCTCTCTGCAATCTCATCTATCAAACACAATCCTTGCTCTCATATTCTACCTAAAGACTTTTCTGACAACTTTGAATTCCATTATTTTCTTTCTTTTCTCTGTTCATTATTTTATTTCCTTTTTTTTTTTTTTTTTTGCTAAATGTTCACGTACAAGAGATAGACAATGTTTTCTAAAATCTGCCAGAAATAAATAATAATAAAGAGACACAGGTAAGTCAGGATACTTTCAGCTACAAATACCAAGAATTTACTTAAAATGTTTAGAAATAAGTAAACTGCACTAGTTCACTAGAGAGAAAATCCCAAGGCCATGTAATTCCAGGGATCTTTAATTCCAAGACATTATTAGGATCCAAATGTGTTTTGTATGCTCTGTTGGCCTATTAGGCTGGATCCTCTCATGCATTCTAGCATTCTAACCCTAGCCAGTTTGGCTGAGAAGATCCCTGTTCAATTCCAGTCAAGGGCACATATGTTGGTTGCAGGGTCCTCCCTAGCCCTGGCCCTGGTCAGGAGGAGTGCAGGAGGCAACCAATCAATGCATTTCTCTCTGTCTTTCCCTCTCTCTTCCACTGTTTCTAAAAATCAATGGAAAATACCTTTGGGTGAGGATTAAAAAAACACACCAAACAAACAAAAAGAGGCCACTTCATAATTTTTTTCTAGGTACAAACGAAAACAAGATTATTATTAAATCTGTAAAATACAAAACTCCTCTCTCACTTTCCGAGGAAAATAAGCATTTCTTAAATAATTACAGTTTAATCCTTGTTTTGGTCTCTGTTTTCTAGAAATAAATTTTATTGCGATAGACAACTACAGATTTACCTCCACTTTCTGACGGCATCCAATCTAGAGGGACCCCTTGCTTTGTTACACCCTCCCCCAATTTACCCAACAAAGCTTAAAATCTAATTCCTAGGTTATTTCCGACATCTTCATACTGAGACACCTCAAGTTTCACTATAGTGTGTGTTCTCTCTTCCTGCAAGAGTGACGATCCCCTTTCTTTAACCTCAGGTATTTCTGGAGATCTTTGGCTTAAGTATGTTGAATGAAAGTGACAACTTTTAAGGAAAATGAAGCAAATAAAGCACGACCATTGTCATTGAATATCTAAGCTATGCTTGTTATTTCAAAATTCTCTTGTGATTGAAAACCAATAAATACATGCACACACAACCCTAAAATATTCAAACAGAGGAAAACAGAACAACAATGCTATGAGTTCACTATCATGAGAAGTTAAGACTTTGAGGCAGGCACAGGTAATGAGAGGAAACGTGTGTGTTTGTATTTGTTTATGTGACTGCACGTGTGTGAGCAGATTTTGTTTTTATCTCAAAGGTAAAATTAATCAATTGTGTTTTCTTAGTGTCTCCCCCTCCACCCCCACCCCTTCAGGAACTTGGTGGGTGTTATGGCGGGCTGAATAATTGCCTCCAAAACATCCCAGTTCTAATCCTTGGAGCCTATGAATGTTATATCATAGTTAAAGGGGGGATTTTGCAGATATAATTAAGGTTATGGACCTGAAAATGAGGAGCTTATCCGGATTTTTGAATTACCTCATACTAAGCAAAAGAGACTTTAAAAGAGCACTTCCTTTGGCTGGCCGTGTGAGGTGTAGCAAAAGAAGGGGAGGTCAGAAAGAGAGACACCAGACCTGTAGCTTCTGGTTAGAGGCTGAATGGAAAGCATGAGAAAAAATGTGACAGCATCTCCAAGCAAAGACTGTAGTCTGGCTGACAGCTGCCATGGAAATGGAGACCTCAGTCCTACAACCATAATGAGGAACTGGACTCAGCCCAAAACCTGAATGATGTTGGAAGTGGGTCTAGAAGCTCATGAAAGGAATGCGGCATTGCTCACACCTTGATTTTAGTTTTATGAAACTCTAAGCAGAGTACACAGTTGTCCACGCTGCACTGGGGCTCTGACCCTCAGAACTGTGAGAGAATCAATGGGTGTTATGTCCATATGATAAATTTGTAATTTGTTATAGCAGCAATAAGTAACTAAAAATTCTGTTTGAGGCCCAGTGTTAAACAAAAGAGTTCACTCTGCACATTTTTGGAATAAACCTTTTACCAGGATAAAGATAATTTTCTAGCTCAACATTTATTTTTGCTTCATATGCTTTTTTCCACTTTCTTTAAAATCTATATTCTCCTTTTATAAATAAAAATGCATTCTATTTTTATGTAGAAAAGTAAAGATAGATATATGAGCCCTGCCTGAAGGAAGTGTCTAGTTAAAAAGAAAGTGTAGTGAAAATACAGAGCATGCAATAAATTTATCTAAGCATAGGTTAATATAATGTATGGATGCAGGAATAAAAATCTCTGAATTGCTGTAAGAGGCTGATGAGGAGATGAGTGGATCTTGAGAAGGGTATGTGGCATTTGAGCATATGAAAGAAAGAAAGTAGGAATAAAATAGTACTGAATCTTGGTGTGTGAGCTTGAAATTTATCAAATTTTCAAAGGAAGACATTCATTTTGAAACAGATAACTCAAAAATGCATGTAATTATTTATGAGTTTAAACAAGCATGTGTGTGTGTGTGTTTTAAAATTTTAAAGTACACAAAAATTCATATAATGTTTTTAAGGAATTATTTTTATTCCTGTTAACTATTTTATATTTTTCTCAATCCTATTAGAGGGACAGGTATCTATCACTCTTATTTTGTAAAACATACTCACAGTGTACCTTCTACAATTTCCATTTTTAGGTATTTTAAGGGAAGTGAGAACTTAGAGACACTTGCAAAGATATCTAAATGCAGTATCTCCTAGATAATTTTGTTTCTATTTATTTCCGATCTTTCACAGTTGTCTCACCTACACCTGTTTTTAGCAATTATTTTTAGTGCCTGTACTAAAGGCTTTTTAAAAAATCCTTAGCTTTTATAAATATAGCACTTGTTTCATTCATGTTCAGTATGTTGTTGTTGTTGTTTTTGAAAAAAGGCAGCACAGTGTGCATTTTTATTCATTTGTGTTCAATTAAATTTTGTTCAATAAACATCCGATCCAAAATTCTTCATCTGACCTCATTTTCACCTTGGCTCTTTCTGATTGCTTTCACTGTGTACTTAAAAGCAATCGAATGTAATGGCTCTCTCCCCTTATATCCATTAATTAGACTCTTTGAAGAAAATATGATCAGATTGTCAAGTGCAATAATGGAATATAAAAAGTGTAACATCAGCTTTTTTCTTTTAGCCCAGGCATTGTTAGATACACAACAAGTTAACTGCCCACCACATTAAACCCCATGAGCTCCAGGAGCATGGAGGGCAGCTCTGTTTTGAAGCATTGAACCTTATTGTGTTGCCTGGGGACGTGTAACTCAGGCAAATTGAGATCACTATTGTAAGCATCCAGGGCTGTGCTGGTAGATGTGTAGCAGTCAGCTGGTTAGGGGCGGGCAGGACCTCTGATTTGTAGCATCTGCCAACTGATGTGCTATAAACAGCCTCAGTCACTGATGTAAAATGGAATTGGGAGTTGAAAGGATGGAGGCTCCATTGCCTTTTCAGGCAACCACCCCAGCACACAACTGCTTGGATTTTTTTTTTTTTTAATCAGTCACAGGTGTTGTAATAGATAACATAAGGCTCTGTTAACTACTCCTACTTCAGATTTCACATTAAATGGCAGTCAACAATGTAATGATATACTTTAAAATCATTTTTCTGTGAAACTAACATTTAAAGCTCCTTTCAGAGGGATTAGTATACTAAATCATTTTAATTCTACCAACAATGTCAAGTATCTTTGACAAAAGGGCAGGGGGCCTAAATTGAGAATAGACTTTCCTTATTACATAAAGATCTATGCAAAAAGGAAAATGGCCTCAGAAAAAAACATATTTCATTATTTTAGTCTTTGCTTTCTACTACTCTTTTAATAGCTGTAGCTTTGTTTCAGATATCTTTCATGAGTGCCCCAGGATAAGAATTATGATAGAATTTAAATGACAGAATACCATTTTAGTATGAATTGCGCATAGGTTTCCATTTTTAATACTGTTCTTCATTGTCCATTATACAGAAACAGGTATTTTAAACTATTTATTTGACTGAGTAACTTTAATAGAGAGGTATTTAGAGATTTTATGGACTTATCTTTTAACTGGGAGTGTTAGCTATGGACATGTAAAATGTACTACAGTTATTAACAAATGGAACATTTCCATATCTTGCTCCAATTACATAGAGTGAATCCTCCAATTATTATGTATTCTCCAATGGTACGACCTGATTTACTGGTAGCTTCCTGTGTGCCTTCCATTCTCCTATCTGTGTGCAACTCATTTGCACTGGGAAAAGATGAATTTTGAGGGAGATCTAAGTTTAGCTGCAAAGCAATAGATTTTATTCTTAAATATTTTAAAAGTCCCACTGCATTAATGAAGTGATGTGACCCCATATTGAATAAAAAATATATCATTAATTTGCATAAAATTAATTTTGTAGATGCTTTAAGAAATCTATTATTCTGATATAATTATGTAGATATTTCTGACTGTTGGTCTTCATACATTTTGTGGATGGATTTTAAAATTAATCAATAAAAATAACTTTGGAGAAGACTTCGTGTGTGCTGTCCCTGGACTGGATTCTAGGAATGAGTTCCCATTGCAATAAGGGTGGTGACTAAGGCAGAGGAAACAATTTATCATTCAAAAAAAGGTACAAAACAACATGATATGCCCAAGAAGAATTGGCACTGTGGCACAGATTTCAATACACCCAGATTTAGAAAACTCTGCCTCTATCATATTCGTAACAGGTTTTAATCGAGGTAAATTGCACACATGAGAATTGAATGATCATCTAAAGACAACAGGCCAAATTGATAATTGAGGTGAATAATTTGTGTAATATGTAAATTTATTTAAGGGACTTGATTGCCCATATTCATTATCTGCATGATGTGAAGTGCTCTACTTTCAACTCTGCTTTAACTAATGAGAACATATTTTTTAACATAATTGGTGTTAAAAATCTTCTTGACAGGTTTTAGTATTTTTTGCATGAATTGCTACTACAGAACTTCATTTACATCTTGGGACATGCATTTTCAGGTTCCCTAAATATTAACATACATGATCCTATGCTATTTTGAGATATTAATTTGTGTTTTTTACTGTTATTTTTCCAAATATTTTTCTTCCTTTGCCCATTTTCAAGTGAAAGATCTGAGACAGAATAAAATCACAAATAGTCTTAAGTCTTGGTATTTGCTTCCAAACCCTACATTTCTAGGAGTGTTGATAGGAATGAAGTAGGTAGTAAAAAAATAAAAAGTAGAGGAGTAATTGTGGATAATACAATATGCACAGACTCAAAAGAGAGAGTCATTATGGTTGGGAATGGGATTCCTTTGTGAAACTGGGAGAGTTGGGAAAACCAAAATAGCGGTGATTTCCTGTGTAGCAGTCCGGTTAGACAGAATAGTGTCCTGCCTCTAGGTGTCTTCCTAAACCTCAGAATCTGCATGGGCTCCATATAATCACAAGGGTTCTTACAAATGATATAGGGATGCCAATGATTTAGAATGATGGGATGTGAGAAAGACTCAAGAGACCACTGCTGGTTGAAAGATGGAAGGAGGCCATGAAGGCAGGCTGTTCCTGTAAACTGGAAAGGACAAACACAATCTCTCCCCCAGCTCCTCCAGAAAGGAGGACACCTTGCTGATGCTGATACCTTGTCTTAAACTCGGTAAGGTCAGTCTGGGACTTCTGGTCTCCAGAAGTGTAAGAACATAAATGCATGTTCTTCTAAGTCATTAAGTTTATATACTTTGTTACAGCAGCAATAGAACATAAATACCAAGAGAAGGGCAAAACAAAAAGCGGCAAGAAAACAGATTAAATGGCTGTGATGTGGACGTGTTTAGTAAAGGGAGGATTATAAATAGTCTCATAGAAAGATTCTCTTGTCCTAAAGACGGCACAGAATCAGAAGCAAGCCAATGGGCCTGCAAAGTCATCCTCCGAGAATGATGGAGAAGGAGCAGTGAAGAAATGAGTTTGGACACCACAATTAATTTCTGTGCAGAGTTCATGACTTTATGCCTGACTTTGATATCACCCTCATTTTAGAAATACGTAACTCTCAGAGTCTTCACTTTATACATGTTTTGCTCACAGAGAGAAATTCAGAAAGTATTATGTTTGTGTATTTTTTGTTCATTTATTTTTTGACAAATCTCAAAATATTGACAATAATAAGCAATACAAAAGTAAAAATGACTGTATTCCTCTTAATTTTACTGCAACTCCATTTTATGCAGGTAACCAAATGTACTGTTTCTTTATTTTTAGCTCACTTGGCTCTCAATAAAATAAGTAGAAAGTTTTAACATGTATGTAATCTCATTCATAATATCATAGAGCTTGAGATATTTAGAAATTCATATGAAAAACAAAATACATATATTAGACAAAATCTACACTCATATTCACCTGAGAGTATGAATGGGGGAATTTTATTAATGTTAGTAAGATTTTTAAATAAATCACTAATTTAAGATTTATGAAAATAAAGTACATTTTTAAAAATATAAGCCTAGCTAGATTTAATTTGCTTTTACTCATTTTTAATTCTGAGTTCTGGATTTTAACAAAAAATAAAGATAGAACAAGGCCATTGGCATTCAATTTGATGTGCCCTTAAAATTGGCAATTATATTAGAAGCATTAAGATGTTTCATACGAACTTAAGCAAGAGCTCGCACCTGGTTTCTGATGTTAAAACATTTGAAATTATTCTTAGCTGTATAAATGTACCTCCACTCTTTCTTTTCATTTTAATTTAATACTTCAATTGATGCAGTATTTAATGAATACTTTAATATTAAAATAAAAATCAATCCTGCTAATTTTCAATGAATAACAAGTCTAAGATTATCTGTAAGGGGGGCAATGTGCTGTGTCAAGCCAATTTGGAGAGCCCAAAATATCCTTTTACTATAATTGAAGTTTAGAATCCAGGTACTGGAACCAATTTATTGATGGCATTCATTTTTTTTTCTTTTGATGTCTATGCACATAGTATTTTCAATCATCTAAACTAGAGAAAAAGGGAGAAAATAAACTCAAAGTAACATTTAGTGTGTATTTATTATATGTTTATGTATCCCAGCTATTCAAATTACGTTGGTTAGTCAAGAGGTTCAGATTTCATTTTTCATACTTTTATAAAAATGAAGAAAATATTTACACTGTAAGTATAAAGATAATTTAAGACAGCAAAATGATATTTGTATATTGATCTAGTATAATCATCTGATCTAAAATTTTTCTTTCAACAAGAGGTCCGTTGCACAAAGATTCACACAATGGGCCTTCCTTCCTCCAGCTGCCGGCACAGCAATGGGCCTTCCTTCCCCTGCCTGCCGGCACCAGTTTTCCTCCAGCACCCGGGACCCAGGCCTTTGGTCCGGCTGCAGCGGAGAAGCCAAACCTCCTCAGTCTTCAGTCATCTTCAGTCTTCGCTCTGTGCTGCATATGCAAATTAACCGTCATCTTTGTTGGATTAATTTGCATACTCATCCTGATTGGCTGGTGGGTGTAGTGGAGTGACACCAATTTGTATGTCTCTCTTTTATTAGTGTAGATAAGAAAGAAAATTAAGAGTAAATTTTAATGACTTATCCAAGGCTTTTAATTTCCTAAGAGCATTCAAAGGTAGGAAAGTTTATCTTCACTTTAGTGTGTGTTCTTTTTTCCCCTTAAAATTACTGCAGTCAATGAAGCCATTTAAAAAATATATATATATATATTTTATTGATCTTTTACAGAGAGGAAGGGAGAGGAATAGAGAGTCAGAAATATCGATGATAAAGAAACAGTGATCAGCTGCCTCCTGCACACCGCCCCCACTTGGGATGTGTCTGCAACCAAGGTACATGCCCTTGACCAGAATCAAACCTGGGACCATTGAGTCCTCAGACCAATGTTCTATCCACTGAGCCAAACCAGTCAGGGCAAAGCCATTTTTACATACAATACTATAAAGGTGTTATTGCACATAATCTTTTTTTTTTTTTGAGTACTGTACTATAGGTTATAACTGGGAAGCATACATTTTATTAAAGCTGGCTTAAAATATTTTTCCAATATTTCATCTTATACTTGACTACAAAAATAAATCTTTTGATGTTTGCCATAGATTTCAAAAGAAGTACGACAAATATCTCCATCCTTTTTCCAGTTCCTCCTCCCAAACTTCACACTGGAGAAGGCAAATAGATTCAGAAGAAACAGAGTGTGAAAGAAAAGAAAGAGCCAGCCAAGAGGCCATGCCCTGCTTCGACACTGTGGCTACCTGAGTGATAAGACCCTGTGTAAACTGAGATGATTAAACTTGATATTATCAAGTTTTAAAAGCATTAATAGAAGAAGCATAGACGTTTCCACAAGAGAAAGCAAAACATAATCCTGGGATTGCATTAAGAACACTGGTTTTAATGACTGTTCAGGAATGAAAAGACGAGGCCTAGCATTCAATGCAAATGTGAGTGGAGGGAATGAAATGACTATTTAAAGCCAGGATCCTCAAAAATCTATCTTGCTCAGTGACGTGATGGGCTAGGAAAAATAAAATAAAATTAAGGTAAGGGTGACCAGAATGAGATTATACTAATTCTCTTGATCTCTACTGAGTTGGATAACATGTAACAAAGAGAGAGAGAAATAAAAGAGAAACCAAGAAACTTCCACCCACATGTGAGTCCATTGCCTTGCTATCACAAACGTTTAATGTTTAAATATGCACACATGTGTGAGACAGGAACCCTACAGGTTAGAGATTAAAACGAAGTGGACTCAAGCTGGTAGCCCATGTGCACCTGGAAGATGTAAATAAAAGTCCTTTCTTGAGGAACTCACTACCAGGGTATAATTCTCATGCTTTTAAGTATTTAGATCAGCTTACAATAAATAAATAGAAGAAAAATGAGGGAAAAAATTATAACAAGGCATGACTAAAGACAGTAGAAACTATTAACAGCAAAATTTAACTTAGATGTTTTGAATATGATATTAAGATATGTGAAAACTGTAAAAAAGCTATATATATATATATATATATATATATATATATATATATATATATGCATGGAACAGATTGCAGATCAGAGGGAAGGTAGGGTAGGTTGGGGGGTGGGAAGAGATTAACCAAAGAATTTACATACACACTAGAGACCTGGAGCATGGATTTCTGCACCAGTGGGGTCCCTGGGCTGGCCTGAGCCCTCTCGTAATCCGGGACCCCTCTTTAAGATATCTGACTGCCAGTTTTGGCCAGATCCCTGCAGGTCAGGCTGAGGGATGCCATTCGTGCACAAATCTGTGCACTAGGCCTCTAGTATGCACATAAGATCTTTGGTTAATCTCTTCCTGCCCAGCTTTCTCCCCACTTCCGTCCGAGATTCATCAGTCTGTTCTATTTTCCATGCCTGTGCATCTGCCCTTTGGTGTCAGTGCATGTCATAGCTACAGTCAAAAGGTTGAATGGTTGAATGGTCCAATGATAGCTTAGGATTTTATAATATATAAAAGGGGCCTAGTACATGAAATTCATGCACTGGCGGGGGGGTGTCCTCAGCCCAGCCTACCCTCTTTCATGTACTGGGAGCCCTCAGGGAGTGTCCTACTGACAGCTTATGCCCGCTCCCTGCTCCCCTTAGGGAGCAGGCCTAAGCTGCAGTCTGGCCTCCCTTGTGGGAGGCAACCAGGCTAAACAAGGGAAGCCACCAGCCCCATGACCCTGTTGCTGCAGTCACTGCCAGTCACCGCAGCCACAAGGTGTTTTCATAAATACAAACTCCTGAAATTACCAGGGCTTACCAAGATTGACTCTCACTGATGAGAACCCAGAAATGCAGTGGGGGTTGGCTTCAGTCTCCCCTGAGTCACCTGAAATGTGTGTGAACACAAGAAGCAAAGTGTGGTTCCTCAAGTAAACCTGACAGTGGGGATTGGTTACTTAGTATGTGTGCTGCTTAGAGTTTAGTGTGTGTTACAGAAAAACATTTTATCTCTGTTGAATCTTACTAAAAATGATAAAGTTAAATTTTTAGTTTGGAAAGATAGAAATCTCTACAACATGAGTATAATTGTCATGTCTACATTATTTTTACAACTTTTATTTTTTAATTTAAATCAAACCACAATTATTGTTTTATCTTCAATGGAGCAGAGATAATTTACTTTATCAAAAATTAAACCAGGGACGATCATTATCTTTGGTAGTTTGAATATTTTGAAATCTGGTTATATCATGTGACTTTAGTTAATGTATATTCTCTCCTCTGAGAGGTCTCTAATATTGGGCTTGTAGTATTCTGGGTTCTCCAAAGAAGCAGAATGAATAGGAGAATATGTGTGTGTGTGTGCATGTGTGTGTGTGTGTGTGTGTATCTTACATATTGCATAATCATATACCTATATATTTAAAGGAAGAAAGAGAGAGAGATTTACTCTTAACTATGTGATAACAGAAGTTAAGAAATCTATGATCTGGTCTGAAGACCTGAGAATCAAGAGACTGGATGATGTAAGTTCCAATCCAACGCTCAGACCCAAGAAGGAGAAGATTAGAATTTCAGATCAAAGACTATCAGGCAGAGAGAGAGAATTCTCCCTTACTCATTGAATGAAGCCTAACCACAGTGGAGAAAGCAGTCTGTTTTACTAGTCTACCGCTTCAAATGTTAATCCCTCCAGACACACTAAGAAATAATGTTTATCCAAATATTTGGGCATGCCATTGCCCAGTCAAGTTAACATGTAAAATTAACTCTCACAAGGCTTATATAGTCAAGGAAAACCTTAAGAAAGTGTTCCGGAGAACGCTGGTTTTTCAAAAGTATATGTTAGCCTTTACTGACTATGGAGGCTTTATAAATGTGCCTTCCATATTTCTAAAGAAACTGTGAGCATTGTTAGCACTGCACATCTGTATTTTCATATGAACTTGAAATCTGTGGTGGTGACCTTCACAACTGCCTTAATTAGTCGAGTGTTCCTAAATGAAGCCAGTTACAATAGTTTACTGTACTATTTAAATATGTTCACGGTTCAACACCATTTCCTCCAAAGGAAAACTTTAAATATGCCCTTAGCTTAACCCATTGTATTATTTAAGTGTCTAAAAATCAAACAGAACATGAAAATCAGGCTTGAGTATAAAATGGGGTTTAAATAGAAACACATTCAGATAGTAATGCAATGAAACAGTGAAACTAAAGAAAATTTTAATGTTTGCTTGCATGAATTTGAGATAATATCTGCTGCCTGTGCAGATATAAATGTACATAATACATAAACATATGCATAATCCTATATAATGAAGAGCTAATATGCTAATTAGAATGAATAGCCCAACGACCATCCGGATGACATTCTGAATGAGGACAAGGCGGTGAGGGCCAAGCCCCTTGCACAAATTTCATGCATTAGCCCTGTAGTATTTACATAATTAAGTTTATATCATTTATAGGTTTAGTGTTTAATAGAGAGAAGTAAGTTGTGATCATTCTAATTTTATTTAGAAAAATGTCTTCCTAATATTTACTCTACCTTCTCTACCAATAATTTAGGAATGACACTTTGAATAACCAATCACAAGGCCAGTGACAGGCTTATTTTCATGCACCTAAAGTACATATTTTCACAAGCCATAAAATAAAGTACCAAGGTCATTTGTAAAGCATTTAAAAATTTCTATCTGTCCAATTAGTGGACTTTAAAATGTGTTTCAAATAACCTCAGGGAAGATTGTATTCATAAACTTAATATATATCCTGCAAGTAGCATACAATCAATGAATATTAGAAAAAGGAATATATAAATATGGAATAAATATACAGATGCATGCATATATCTATAGTTATTCCTTTGTCTAACAATCATTATTAGTTATATATCCATAGATACACATTTGCATATATGCTTTTTGTTTATTTTCAAACTCTTTTAAAGCAGAGATATTTTATCCCTTGCTTCACCATCCTGTTTTAGCATAATTACTGAGTCACAGTAATCATAGTGAATGCTTACTAATTTATTTTACATTAAATGAATGAGTGGATGTATAAATGTTAGAAATAGAAGACATGTAATTTTTGACTCTCTAATGCCACTAGATAGAAAATATTTCCTGAAAAATAATAATTAGCTGTCATGGCTTAGCTTTACTTTTTTTTTTTTTAACTTATCATTAATCCAAATAAGCAAAGTGCATTACTTATGATAAAAACAAAACAAAACAACAACAAAAAACCCCCACCAAAGTTTCAAAAGTTAATATTAAGAGATTTAAAAAACAAACAAACTGAAAACTGTCCATATGTTCAGTATTAAAGAAAGAAATAAAAAACACAACTCCTTAAAATATGCCTTTGGAAACATGAAGAGAATAGGAGGTCCTGACAGCCCAAGATATAGTGTTTCAAATGGCAGGAGGATAATATGAAAATGTGAAATGTGAAATGAGTGAGGAACACAGTCCCTCACTCCATCAACACTTTCTGAGATGCTGTAAAAGGGACATATGGGGAGCTCCAGCTTAAATAAAAAGTGGGAATTTCCTTGCAGTGATCATTATGATTTCATAACATTTCTTGTACTTCTGAGGAGGTAAAGTGGGTTAAAGATTAAAAATTGTATATTATAAGGTATTTGAAATATATTTTTAAAGTTGAACATTATATTCATATCATATATACTAGGGGCCCAGTGCACAAAAATTTATGCACTTGGGGGGGGGTCTCTGTGCCCTCTCGCAGTCTGAGACCCCTTGGGGGATGTCCACCTTGGTGTGCCTGGCAAGCCTGAATGAGGGGCTGCTGCCTATTTGCAGGCTGGTCAAGCCCCCCAGTGGGGATCCTCACCCCATGGGGGTGTGGCCAGCCTGGGTGAGGGGCTGAGGGCCATTTTCAGGCTGCCCATAGCTCCCATTGACCCAACGTCCCAGCAAGGCTGGCTGCAATCAGTTTTCTGACTGAAACTTTGTTGCCTTGAGTGGAGGCCATATAGTTGACATGGATATCTATGGAGGATACGTGTGTGTCAATAGAAATACTCATTGAGATAGGCAAGGAAGCTTCCTGTTTGTTTCAGCTTTGTGGCCTCTATAATTGAAACATTGTTGCCTTTAGCTGAGGCCCAGCTGGCCTAGGCTGGCAGTTCCCTCCATCACTGGTGCAATGGAAGCCTTCTGTTGGCTCTAGCTCCATGGTTTCTATAACTGAAATATTGTTGCCTTGAGCAGAGGCCCAGCCAGCTGAGGCAGGCAGTTTCAACTCCATCGCTGGTGCAACGGAAGCTTCCTATTTGCTCTAGCTCCATGGCTGCAGGCCACCATCTTAGCTGGGTTAATTTGCATATAGCTGCTCTGATTGGCTGGTGGGCGTGGCTTAGGTGTCTCAGAGTGATGGTTAATTTGCATATTACTCTTTTATTATATTTGATAAGTATGGATGTTTTATATATGAATACAGTATGAATATATACTTTCAATCAATTATTGTAGAATAAGTATATACCATCTATATTATTTAATTTTGCCCCCAAAATATTGCAGATAATAAATCACAAATTCCTTGTTAAAAATCTGTTATATGAGTCCATTTATTTTACATATATGTATATTTTTACTTTGACAGTGTTCATAGCATCTAGAGTCATTTTAAATATTAGGCACTCTTGCATATTTAATTCTTAATAAAAAGTGGATAGGATTTTAAGCATCTAATCTAATTAAAGAGTAATATTGAAATTGACCATTTCTATGGGACGCCTAACCATGCCCACCAGCAAATCAGACTGGCTATATGCAAATTAACCCAGCCAAGATGGAGGCTAGCAGTCACGGAGCTGGAGTAAACAGGCGGCTTCCATTGCACCAGGAGTAAGCTGTCTGCCGGCCGGCTGGGCCTCTCTGTGCTCAAGGCAACAACATAGTTGCAACATTGTTGCAATTATAGAAGCCTCAGAGCTGAAGTAAACAGCAGGCTTCCGTTGCACCAGCGATGGAAGAAACTGCCTGCCTAGAGTCTACTAAGGCAACATTCTTAGAGTCTACTAAGGCAACATTCTTTCAATTATAGAAGCCAAGCAGACAGGAGGCTTCGTTACCTGCCTAGGCCTCAGCTTAAAGGAACAGTGTATCAATTATAGAAGATAAATAACCCTCAGAAACCTGCTTCCAGCCAGCCTTCCTGGGACATTGGGTCAATGGGAGCTGTGGGCAGCCTGAAAGCCTAAAAACGCCCCTCAGCCTGTCACCCATGCTGTCCACACCCCAATGGGGTGAGGGTCGCCACTGGGGGGCTCTGGGAAGCCTGAAAATAGCCCTCAGCCTGTCACCCAGGCTGGCCACACCCCAATGGGGTGAGAGTTCCCACTGGGGGGCTTGGCCTGCCTGCAAACAGCCATCAGCTCCTCACCCAGGCTGGCCAGGCACCCCAGTAGGGACCCAAAACCTTAAGGGGCTGTGGGCAGCCTGAAAACAGCCCTCAGCCTGTCACCCAGGCTTGCCACACTCCAATGGGGTGAGGGTCCACAATGGGGGGCTTGGCCAGCTTGCAAACAGCCATCAGCCCCTCACCCAGGCTGACCAGGCACACCAGCAGGTGGACATCCCCCGAAGGGTCCCAGACTGCTAGAGGGCACAGGCCGGGCTGAGGGACCTCCTGAGTGCACAAATTTTTGTGCACCGGGCCCCTAGTATTTAATAAACTTGAAAGCATATAGTTGACATAGATATCTATGGAGGATACATGTGTGTCAATGGAAATACTCATTGAGATAGGGAAATGCCATAGTAAGGTAATAATACTGGAGAAGAAGGTGATGCTTACGCACAGGTCACATCACTGCCACATCTGTTTTGCTAGGTGACCTATAGATAAGATTTGAGGGGTTATTTGATGTGTTTCTACAGAGAAGACAATAAAATATTCCAATCTCAGTGATTTTAGAGTGGCATGTTTAAAAATTATCTATACAAAAATATACATATACACATATGCAACATTTGCATATGTACATATAATATATATAGTTTCAAATTTTTATTATTTTGCCATTCCAAAATATTTAGTAGAGGTTAGTAATCTGTAATTCTTACCACTTAACTTTGAAATATACAAAATATTTTAGTAAAAAGGTCACAGTACTCAAAATCTACATTATATCAAAACAACTAATGTGAAACAAATCTATTTTTGCAGTTCAATCTATGAATTCATTCGAGACTATAGTGAGCATATTTCTTTATGTATGCAAGTGTGTATGGGTTGTGGTGAAGAAACTTTGAAGTATTATTTTACTAGAGGCCCAGTTCACCAAATTCATACACTCACAGGGGTATGGGGGGGGTCCCTCAGCCTGGAGCCCTCAGGGGATATCCGACTGACGACTTAGGCCCACCGCCACTGTGCTCGCCAGCTGTCAGCCCGGCTCAGGGCTTTTGGTTAAGTGGCACTCCCCCTGTGGCAGCGCACTGACTACCAGGAGGCAGCTTCTGTATTGAGTGTCTTCCCCCTGGTGGTCAGTATGCATCATAGTGACTGGTCATTCTGCAGTTTGATTTATTTGAATATTAGCCTTTTATTATATAGGATATTTAATTGCATACACTTTTATCTTCCACCTAATTCCACACAGGAAGACCTATGTTTCTTATTTCCTTGGGAAGGCAATTGTTTCTGGGGAAACAGCATATCAGATATGTGAAATACATTGCTTTATGAGTATGTTGCATGCAGACAGGAAAAAAAATCCATGAGCTAATCAGTGAATATCAACTGGGAGAAATCCTCCTACCAGGGACCATGTGGCAATGCCTGCAGTAAGTTTTGGTTGCTGTGACTGAGGGTGGAAAAGCCAGGTTTGCTCTATGCTACAATGCACCAGATTTTCCACAACCCAGTTATCCAACCAAAATGTCACCAGTGCTAAGATTAACACCCGGGGCTACAGAAAGCGGAGTAAGAAGAACCCATTAATGTGGAAACTACCATTTTGCAGAGAACTTGAGTCTCCACTCCCACGAGTGCTAAACATCAGCCATGTTAACCAGAACCTTTCAGTGTCTTCTCTTTACAAGTTAATAAAAATTTTCTTTCTACATCAAGAAGCATCCAAGGTGTTCACATGCCTACTTTGACCCCCCAGTTAGTTACTGTATAAAATGAACTCTCTTGGGCCACCCTTGCTTCAATGACCCCGGACAATGGACACCTTTAAGGGAAAAGGTGGTTTGGTGGCTCAAGAGGTACAGCATCAGGTGAAGATTGGTGCTTGAACACTGTAGTGGTGAAGGGCCCTCCAACCTGTTCCCATACGCATTTTCCTCCCAAAACATAAAGTTTTTGCATGATACTGTTATACACAAATAATACACGTATTCATCCTAGCCAATGATTGAAAACATATTAGAAATTTTTATGGAAAGAAAATTATATTTCTGTTGTTTGCCTTTTATGCATAATAATTTTCCTTGTAAGTCCATAGTAATTTTCAGAAAAAGTAATTGTGATGTAATTACTTTCATGAGATTGATGGCAACTGCCAATCTATTATAGATTTTTATGACATGCTAATTTCCCATCTGTCCAGGGTACTTCTCTTATAACATTTTAGAGAAAAGTTATAAAAATTGAAAGCCTGCTCCTCTACTAATTGCAGGTTGACAATTATTAATGCAATATTCTTGCTAAAGGAGAAGGCACGCCTCTTCATTTTTTAAAAAGGTCACTTTTATTTTAAAAAATGATAGCTCATTCTAATTTCCAAATGGAAAACTATTTTATAGTAATATAAGTAGGCTCTGTCCCTCTTTCACACTTATCCCTAATCCTAAAATGGCTTCATTTTTCAGACTTATTATTCCTACTATTGTCTCTGAAATTTCTTTTACATTGACAACTTTTCCAAGAAGGCTTTATTGAAACATAGCATGTAGAGGATTATAAGATTTTTTAAATATATTTTTATATTTTTTAGTGAATTCAGAGAGGAAGGGAGAGGGAGAGAGAGTTAGAAATATCAATGATGAGAAAGAATTATTGATTGGCTACCTCCTGCACACCTCCTACTAGGGATTGAGCCTGTTCCCTTGACAGGAAACAGACTTGGGATCCTTCAGTCCACAGGCTGATGCTCTATCCACTGAGCTAGCTAGGGCAATGTTAACTCTTTTAAAAAACATTTTGAGTGCTATCAATGAATCAACCAATGACAAACCGATTTTTTTTTTTCTGTTATGAAAGAAAGCAAAGCAGCATGCAGAGAAGGCTTAAGAAACCACACGTCGGTGCTAACATTTAAGCCACATCAGAAAAGATGTGTGCAAGGAGTGGATCACTTGTGCCCATGTAGTGCTTCCTTTGTGCTGCGCGGCTCAATGGTCTTACCAGAGGCCTGGGAGAGTGGCTTCACATCACAAGAAAGTTTGTATTCTTACTCAGGTGTGTCCAGATATTTTTTCAGTGAAAAACTTGAAAAATCTTGAGAGGCATTACTCTGTATTTCATTATTAAGTAAAATAGGGAGGAAGATGGATGGCATAGGAAGGGAAGAAAGAATGCTTGGGAAATTAGCACGAGGGCCCAACTGAAACACACCAAAGAAGGTTATTATAGAAACCAGTTTGATTAGAGACAACGTGCATCGTGTTGTTGACTGGTGAAGGTTTTGAAAATACTCTGCGAACACAGATTTTAAACAAAATTCTAGAACTAAGATTAAATAAAAGGACTAACATTCAGAAGTACTTCTAAGAGATGATTCTTGACAAAAGAAGCATGTATTTTTAAAATATCCCACTGTAGTTTCTCCCACTTAAGAAATCCCTCTGAGTAAGGACTTTTTTTCTTGAGTGATTATGGGGGAACGCCTCAGTTTGACTAAAATGCCACTAAAATGATGTGACAAAAGAGAAAAACAATATTAGTGAGAAGGTAATTTAGCTCTGATTAGATACTCAGCTGATGTGACAATTATTGAAACCAGCATTTTCAAGTTGCATTAGATCTGCACCTTTTTATTTAATTTATTAGAATGCTCTGAATACAGATTAACTCTCTCAGCCTTATATTTCTTGCTTCATTAGCATTAAAATGAGAACTGCAAGTTGCTTGGAATAACCTTTAAATTCTTTCTTCCAACTTTAGCATAACTTCTGACAGGATCTCTAAAACTCCTTGAACTATTATTTTGTCACGTTCAACTCTTCTCAAGCTGTTTTTAATTTAGCTTTACCAAGGGCTAGAGTTTTAAAATTGACTTTTAAAAGCTATCCACAAATTTTGCTTTGGAGACTGGGGGCACGTAGCAAAGAACTTCCAAGCCTTTATATGTATACTTGCAAAACTTAGGCCATATGGTGGCTCTGAGAAGTCCCTAGAATACACCAAGGGCATAGTGAGGGTGGACAGACAAAATGTTTTATGCATGATGTTTTCTCCAAGTCTTAAGTAGGAGAAGAGAAAGGATCAACAATAGAATCCTTGTTATTATGTTTGCGGCCTTTTCAAAGGACTCAGGAAGAAAATTTGCTGAGGGCACCTCATGGTATGGGTTGCACCTGATAGACTTGCACAGACACCAAATCATTTCATAGATAAGTATTTTGAAAATGGAGTAAAAGGGAGTGAGGAAAGGGTCTTAATGAGAAGACTGGAGAAACATCTGCAGGCAACTCTGGAAAGAAAATAGTCTCAAGAGTTCTTACATGACAAGGAGCTCAAAAGTGTTACCTGAACTTCTTTCTTTTAAATGAAATGATTGAGGATATGATCTAATAGTTTTTGTTGTTGCTGTTGTTGTTTTAATATGTATGTGGTAGTGGGAGTTTGGGAAAGAAATCTGAAACACTTAGTTCAAATAAAATGCATTTTAAACAGGCAAGCAAGTGAGATTTTCAAAGTCAAAACAATCTTCAGAAAATAAAAATTAATTAACTTTATGAAAGCTCCAAGGTGAAAATGGACTGGTCTCAAAATCCATGATTTATCATTACTTCAGGAAACTACATTTTTAAGTTTCCTTTTCAAATGTGCTAAATTAAAACAATCATTTAAAATAAAATGTCACAAAATCAAACATAGTGACTTATCAACAAAATTGAGAGGCGGTTATACTACTGATTTGAAATTACTATATTTTATTAATTCTGATTTTAGGTGTAGTAGACATTATTGACTATGTCTCCTAATCTACTATGTATTTTAATGATTACTTATAGTTGTCTTAGGTTTTCCTACTTCTATTTGCAATAGTCTCTAATCTTTTAAAACACATGAAACATAATTTTACATTATTCACTTTGATTAACGAAATTGGTTCTCAAACATATCATTGATCCAATCGACATTAGCCATGATAAACAAAATGGAGTTTTATAACACATTCAATTTCTATCTAGGTGAAATTTGGCAGTGTGTGTGAGAATAGCCACCAGTGCACACAAGTCTGTCACAGCCACAGTAATAAAACACGGTGAAATCAATGGCTTGTATTGTCACTTCTGGTTTCCCATTATGACCTTCACAGGAGTGTATTCTTCTCTAGTCTAGTGCTAAGTGCTTAGAAAAGTTAGACCACAGCTCCTACCCATTGAGAGAACACTTTCAAATATATTTCAATTTCCACAGAAAGAAAAGTTAACAAACATATGTTTCTTACTGACAACGTTTTGATCTGGAATTTTTTTTTCCTGGCAGTGAAGAAATACTTCTTCTATGCATCACATTGCATTACTACATTGCACGCTCTACTTTTCCACGCATCACATCTCATGAAGACTGTTCTCATTTAGGCAAACAATGTCAAATTGATTCAATTTAAAAATAACTACTTGAAATCAGTAAAACTACTATGATTTTGTCTGCTAAGAGGAAACAACATATTTCTCTAAATCTTGGCAAACATATCTTTAGTTAACAAAATTCTACCATTTAGTTGTCACACATGTACTTGAAATAACGCAGCAGAATCAAACTTATTTTAAATATTTTCAGATAATTATATTAATCATAGACACAATCTTTTCTTAGGAAATAGCAGCATGGCAGAAGGAAAAGATTTAAGATCTGTAATTATCAGTCCTTGTTCTGCATTTGATTGAAACCAAAATGTGGGGTGTCTGAGTCCCAATTCATTGTCTTGCAAAATTAAGAATGAAGTAGTGGACGAAAGCAGTTAAGGGAACCAAAGTTTATTGAGAAGAGCCAGTCCTGGAAAAGATGCGGCTGGGGTTCCAGGAGCAGGCCAGTTTCCTTTCCATCTTACAGTCTGGTGTTAAAAGTCTATTAGTTCTTGGGTGGAGGCCCACAGGTCTGTGGGCGCAGGGGAGTGCATTTCCTGCCATGGACCCAAGAATCTAGCCCGCCAGGGGAGAGAGAAGAGGGTGCATGTGCTTTCTTGTATATATATATATATATATATATATATATATATATATATATATATATATATATATGGTCGTTAGTTCCTGATTTGTCCTTCCAAAGAATTTTGCCTTAGCAACGTCCTTGGGATTGGTTTATACGCCTTACTACCTTATGATTGGTTAACTGCAAGCTCCCTGTCTTAGCAACATTCGTACATTTTAAAGTTCCTGTCTCCTGCTTGTACCTATCCTTCCCTGCCAGTTGGGGTGCCTTAGTAGCTTCACCTAGTTGGGTTTCGGATTCCATTTCCTCCCTCCCGCCTCAGCAGCCCCATGGTCCTAGTCCCTGACTAGCTTCCCTCTGTCTCCTTATGATTACATATACTTTTACTTTTGGAAGGTTATCAAACTCTTAGAATTTGAATATGCTTATCATAAAATGATGTCAGCTGTACTTAGGCAAAGGAAATGTTCATAAATTTTCAAATCCCTGCCATCTTTAAAACAAGTGTTTTTTTGTTTGTTTGTTTTGTTTTGTTTTGTTTTAGCAAAATCACTCCTGTTTCCTCATTTGTAGCAGATGTGATGATGAATTTGACTGACTTAGCTGAAAACATGTGTTTGTTCTTTTTCTTTTGGTTTATTTTTCTTCCCTGTAAAGGGTAACCTTTAATAGTTATTTTAGTGATGTTTAAAGTGGTAAGCTTTAATTTTTTTATATTAATAATTTCATTACATTTTATTTCATCCTTAAATGATGGCTAATTTATATGTAAAATTCTCAATTGAGAATTATTTTGTTAATCAGTCTGGAAATGATTAAATGCGTTTTGGCATATGTATTTGCTAATGAAAAATAAAATGTCTTTTTAGGTAATTTGCTTTTCTCTTTGACAAAAAAATCAATAGTTTTACTTCACTGAATCTAGTTACACATTTATTTTTATAGATTTGATTTGATAATACAGACCTTAAACTGGCATAAATCTGCTGGGGCAGGTGTATTCCACATCCAGAGGAACCTTTTTTCAGGGATTCACTAAGTGCTAACTGAGTGAAGACTGGCCCCGGGACTACGATTGTTGTCCTGGATGAGATGGAAGTCATTTTCTACTTTTCTAGGATGTTCATCTGTCAATTCCCCACCAAGTAGGACCCTGTGTGCTGAGTAATTAATTCACAGTGTTAACTTAGGTGATGACATGTTTCTTCATATTAACTCTAATATTTATCTGTACATTTATTTTTTATTAATTTTAACCCTCACCCTGAGATGGGATTTATAGGCGTAGGGTGGGGGAGGGGGGAGAGAGAGAGGGAGAGAGAGAAAGAGAGAGAGAGAGAAGAAAAACAATGATCAATTGTTTCCCATAGGAACCTTGAGTGACCATGGATTGAACCTGCAACCTAGGTATGTGCCCTGCCCGGAAATCAAACCTGAAACCCTTGCAGTATACCAGAAAACACTCCAACCAACTGTGCCACCTGGTCAGAGCTATACATTTCTTTTGATTGAGAACCAAATAGACCTGCATTACTGCATTTTCCAATCTAGTGCACAGAATAATTGTCAAAGAGAAGTGAAAATATATATAATGTGTAATTCCCATGACCCATTGTATTTTGTTTGAAGTATTTTATTCTCATATTTTGTTTCCATTAAATCTATTATATATCATTTTGACATTTTCCCTAAGGATTAAATGTTAGTTTTTTAAAAATACAATTTTATTTCTATATTTTAATTATATTTCAGTTTCTCTATCAATTCTGTTCTCTGCCTCAATAAATTAGTTTCCTGTTTTTGTTGGCCATGGTTTGTTTATGTAGCTTGAAAATAATGAATTTAGTCAATAATATATGTATAGACATAGATTTCTCTTCTGCTTTAACGGACATGGACCATTTTTACATTATGTGAGCTCTATGCCTCTTTTTGCACCTTCTCTTTTTACCAGCTCTATCATTTTCCTTACTTATAGGGTTGTCTGTAATGCTTACTCTGACGTTTTGTAAATAGTATCTACTTAGATTCATCCATCTGTCAGTCCTAATAACAGACTCCATTCTTTGCAACTTCTTTGATCAAATTCCTAAAAGAAACAAATTCAGTTGGCCTATTTCTTTCATGGCCACACTATTGTTGGGCTTAACAGCCTAGGTGACTGGGAGGTACACCTGTCCATGGTTATGCAGATACCCCAAAGTAAGCTGAGGGAGGACAGACAATTTTGGTTAATAGAAGAGCAAAAGTAGACTTGATTTGGTCTTCAGTACGGATACAAACTATGAAAAGCAGAACCTTAGAATCCTTCTGATCTTTGAAATCTTAAGTAAGAAGTGTCAGAAAAGTTACTAGAAGTATAACTGGAATACAGTGTCCAAGTGTTCATGGAAACTCTAGCTTTTAGTCCCCAATATTGGCTCTTCGCTGTGAAGTAGACTTCATCAAATGTTGCATTGTTCACCCATTAATGAGAATGTGAGCTGGGATTAGGCCAACTTGAGATAGGACAGTGTTAACCTACTGATTTGTTATTGCCAAAGTAATCTGCTCAGCACAAGTGGAAGAGCCAGTTCTGATCTACAAATAGCACATATGGCCAGTATAAATATAAATAAAATTAAAGTTAAGCAAATTATATTCAAAGTAAGTTGATTAATGAAATAATAAAAAATATATTTAAAATGTGTGCATACATGTTCTCATGCCTAGATGGACATGTCCATAAGGGAACATAGATCAAGTGAGAGTAAATGTAAAATAATTAATACAGATGAGAATAGCAAAATATCTTAAATGACCCGTATGTACATTTAAGATAAAATAATGTCTTTGTTAACATATTTTTTTGTGGGAAATGAGTAAAATCAGATCCACCAGGGAGACTGTCAATGGACATGAGGAAACATACATTGGAACCTCTAGTTGGAACCGGCAAAAATAAAAATGTTTTACACTCATAAACTACGCAGTGAAACGCGGTACATGTGCAAGTTTTGTAATGTACCCCTGCACAAAGGAAAGTGTTTCGAATGCTACCACACAGTGAAGTACGCGATTTGGTGGGAAAATGCCTGATTACAAAATGTTAAAATAGAATCTAATCTAATAAAAGACTAATATGCAAATTGACCCTCACTCTGTTACACCCACAAGCCACGCCCACCAACCAATCAGGAGCAAATAAGCAAATTAACTAAGATGGTGGTGGCCACGGAGCTGGAGTTTCCCTGGGCAATGGAGGGCCCTGTGCTCTACTCAAGGCTACAAAGTTTCAATTATAGAAGATAAACCCCAGATACCTGCTGGGATTCCAACCTTGGGCTTAAGGAAGCGCTGGGAGCCTGGGGTGTCAGGGCAACCTGACCTGTGCTCTGATTAAAGCAACAAAGTTTCAATTACAGAAGATAACTAAATCCAAGATATCAGCTTTGAGCCAGCCTCGATGCAAACAGCCATCAGCCACTCACCCAGGTTGGCCAGGTACCCCAGTAGGACCCTCCTTCCTGAAGGGGATGTGGCCAGCCTGAAAACGGCCCTCAGTCCCCACCCAGGCTGGCCAGGCACCCCAAAGGGGGACACCCACCTTGAAGGGGCTATGGCCAGCGTGAAAACAGCCATCGGCCGCTCACCCAGGCTGGCCAGGCACCCCAGGAAGACCCTCACCCTGATCCAGAACATCTTTCAGGGCAAACCAGCCTGCCCCCATCCATGCACCAGGCCTCTATCCTATATAATCAAAGGGTAATATGCAAATTGACCTTAACAGCAGAACCACTGGGAATTATTGGTCACTATGACACACACTGACCACCAGGGGGCAGACACTCAATGCAGGAGCTGCCCCCTGATGGTCAGTGCACTCCCACAGGGGGAGCTCTACTCAGCCACAAGCCAGACTGATGGCTGTCAGTACAGTGGTGGTGGTGGGAGCCTCTTCTGCCTCCTCAGCAGAGCTAAGGAAGTACGACTGCAGTTTAGGCCTGCTCTCCACTGGCTCCTGAGGGCTCCTGGTCTGCCAGAGGGATGTCTGACTGCCAGCTTAGGCCCGATCCCTTGGGGAGCGGGCCTACGCCAGTAGATGGACATCTCCCAAGGGGTCCCAGATTGTTAGAGGTCACAGGTCGGGCTGAGGGACCCACCCCTCCCCTGAGTGCACAAATTTTTGTGCAGTAGGTCTCTAGTCTAAAATAAGAGCAATTGAATTTTTTTGTTTATTCTGCTGACATTTAATCTAATACAATTTTCATCTAAACTGTACTTAAGACTTTTAAGTCTATATGGAATATGTCTACCCTTAGGTTTGCCAGAGGCAAAATGTATTTTTGTTGATAGAGTGAGAAGTATGATTTCCTCTGGGATTCCCTATTCATGGCTCATTCAGTAAATCCTTTCAGTTTATGCAAAGAACTCTCTTTTGTTTTTCTTTTTCTTTTTTTTTTTAACACTGGTGAGAGCCTGTATGATTTTATTTTTTTGTGTGAATTAACATGATAGAGTATTCTTTTCAGAAATGTATTAAATTGATATAAATAGACATCTTTTCTCAGTTACAAAACCATTATACAGAAACAGTTCATGGGGAGATTTATGTTAGGCAATGAAAATGTATGTATGTGTTCTGTGACTTTAGAAAAAATATAAACTGCTGATTCATTAAAATTATAATTATCTTCACTTTAAAGCATAGTACTTAGACTAAATAGGGCTGTGCCCTTTCCTTCTCTCCTCCAAATCTTTTTCTTCTTTTTTGTCCTTACATTTTAGTTTGGAAATATTTTTAACTTATATAAATCTAGAGACTTAGTGATTATATGTTTAAAGACCTAAAATGTAAAGAAACATTTTCACATTTATATCAAAATAGCACTTCACCAATAATAATAATAATAATAATAATAATAATAATGGGTAGATTTAATATTAAAGAAATTTCACCATTGAGTCCGTAATTTCATTGACCCAAAGTACCAACATATTAAATAGTAACTGCTTTACATGTGTAGACACTTTCATGTTTGCTAGTTTTTGGTTGCCATAAATTAGGATCTCTTAAATGATATGAGAATGTATGTGAAAGTTATATGATAATTTAGTAATAAGGATTCAGGTTTCTATTTACAGTATGTAATATAGAAAAATTACCAGTTTTTTAATGATTAATACAATTGGAAGAGTCAGAAATATACAGGACATGTTTCAGCCCACAGTGAGTACATAGGAAATACTAGTTATTTAGAATTTCAGCATCACTCACGTAAATAATTGCTAGATAAGCTAATAAAACATAGAAAAAAACAAGGATATAAAAAACTGAAACCTAATAACAATGAAAAGATTATATAAAAATTCATAGTACAACCAAAGTAGCACTTAGAGAGAATCTCATAGCATTAAGTACTAACAAAATATACAAAATCAGTCACCCAAAATTTCATCGTAAGATATATAAAAAATAAAAGTAAATTGTATCCAAACAATTGACATAAGATACAGAACACAAATAGCAAAATTCCAAAGCCATATGTTAATTATTTGAACAAATTTTTAAAAATGAAATCCAAAAACAGAGCAAAAATGCTTATAAGCACCTGCTCAGACTGATTATGAAAAAGAAACAAATAGAAACTCATAGATACAGACAACAGTATGGTAGTTACCAGAAGGGGGATGGAAGGGTAATAAAAGGTAAAGGTGATGAAAGATTTGACTTTGGGTGGTGGACACACAATAAAATATACTAGTACAGATGATGTTATCATAGAATCGTACACTTGAAACCTATATTATTTTATTAATCATTTAGGAACCCGGTGCACAAAAATTTGGGCACTGGGGATGGGGGGGGCGTACCTCAGCCTGGCCTGTGCCCTCTTGCAGTCTGAGACACTTCGGGGGACGTCCACCTGCTGGCTTAGGCCTGCTCCCTGAGCAATCGAGCCTAAGCTGGCAGTCAGACATCTCTCTGGCAGCCTAGGAACCCTCATGGGATGTCCACTTGCCAGTGGGGCACAGGCCTAAGCTGCAGTTGGACATCCTTAGTCCTGCAGAGGAGGCAGGAGAGGCTCCCACCACCACTGCTGTACTGGCAGGTGTCAGCATGGCTTGTGGCTGAGCAGAGCTCCCCCTGTGGGAGCACACTGACCACCAGGGGCAGCCCCTGCATTGAAAGTCTGTCCCCTGGTGGTTAGTGTGTGTCATAGTGACCAATAATTCCCAATGGTTCTGCTGTTAGGGTCAATTTGCATTTTACCCTTTTATTATATAGGATGTCACCTCAATAAACTTAATTACAGAAGAAAGAAATACATTAAAAAAGAAAGAACACCTACAAATTACACTATCATGAATGAGAGACGGGTTATCACTCTAGAGCTTATAGATAGTCAAAGGATAATAAGAAATATTTGCCCAAGTTAATACCAACAAGTTGGAAAACTGATGAAAGGACATATTCCCTGGAAAATGCAACTGAGCCAAACTCAGATGCAACAAAATAGACCATTGTGATAGCTCTTTATCTACTAAAGAAATAATTTGCCATAAAAAACTTTTCTACAAAATAAATTTCAGACCAAGATGGTTTCATTGATGACTTTTGTCAAATATTTAAAGAGAAAAAATATGTCTCAGACAAACTCCTCTAGAAAATAAATGAAGAGAAATTCTTTCTTACTTGTTTATATAAGACTAAAAAGCCATAATTCCTAACCTCACAAAGACACACACACAAATTTATGGACTAATATTACTTATGAATAAAGCTGCAAAAATACTTTAATACAACATATTAAAAGAATAATACTAGTACATCAGGACCAGGAATAAATAATAATGTTATTTATTATTTAGTGTTATCTCAATAATGAAAGATTATTTTAACAGGTCATTTCAATAAATGCAGGTAACAAATTTTAAAAACTTCAACATCAATTTCTGTTTTAAAAAGTCTCTCAGTAAATTAAGAATAGTGGGAAAATTCTTCAATATGATTTAAAAAATAGAAATAATAACTGCATTTTGTACATTCGCAAAATACAAGATTACTATACAAAAGTTCATTTAATTTTTAAGCACTAGAAGCAAACAATAAGAAAACAAAATTACAAACATGCTATATACAATAGTGCTGATATTCTTACTGGTTAACAAATATAAATAAAACATTTAGCACAAGGTTAACAAAAGTGCATAATGAAAAACACCAACAAACCATGAATTTGAGAGATTAAAGAAAATCAGAAGAAATAATGCTATTTCATATTCATGGTTTGGACGATCCAATATTGTTGAGAAATCAATTCTCTCTAAAAATGTGCCCAATTCTTGAACAGAAAAAAAATGAAAGAAAAATTGAGGACTTATACCAGATTTTCAAGATTCATATATGTTTGCACTGGTTAAATCAATGTGGTATATAGGTGAAGAAAGACATACAGATGAGAAGAACAAACTGGAAAGTCAAAGTGATGAGGAAAACAACAACTACAAGGGGATACTGTCTTAAATTTCATGTAATACTCTTGTTGATAAATGTCTTTCCAAACACTTAATAATGATCTATTCAAATTCTTTGCAATTTTTCTTGATTACAAGTGCTTTCTACCTCCCTTATTTAGTTATTGAATATGAACTATTTCATCCTGTTTATAGTAAATTTTTATCCAAGCCTTTCATTTTTTTTCTATTTTGTTATATAAAGTTGTTTCTATTTTTACATTATGAAACATACCATGAGATGCAACAATATTCTTTCCTTGGTTGTGACTCTCCTTATTTTTAGATCTCTTTCCTTATTTCTAATAGTTTTCTATCTTTAACTCAATCTATAAACATCTATTATTTATTAGGTTGCATGGCAGAGTGATCATATTGAGACATTACTCAATTTTATTTCTCCTCCACTGATCCTTCTTTAATAGGACTTCTAGTTTAAAATGCTGGGACATATGACATTGTCTTTTCTAACTTTTCAGCTAATCAGCTAATAAAACATAGAAATGACAAAAAATTTACAAAAATATCACTAAAAGAAATTAGTTATTTTCAGAACTCAACTCCCATAGTAAAAAATGACAACTCTAAGTTAATATAAATGAAGGCCACCCCAAATGTTTTAAAACACTTAGACAAAAAAAAGAAGTTTCCATTCAAATTACAGTATTAATGTGTCTTACCTCATTTTTGTAACGATAAATTTACAAAGTTTTTTCAGCTACATAAAGTCTTATTTTATCCATTCGCTATTTATCAACATTTCTTTACAATTTGGATATATTTATGTTTAATAATAAATGCAAGATTACCAAAGAGATGGCTGAATGCAGGATAAGTATATTACCAATGTAATTAATAGTTTATTAATATTAATAATAAGAAAAGGGCAAAGAGGAGGCCAGGCATTGTAAGCATGGTCATGTGGGAAGCTTTTCCAGGAAGTTCCAGCTTTGCTCCCGAGGGAACCACCAGTCCATTCCCAGCAGCTCACTGGGGGAAGATGGGCACATGCACACTGAAGTCAGGGTGACCAAAGGAAGGTGCTAGCCTATTAGTCTAGCCTTGGGAAAGTAGATTGATGAGGGGCAGCCCCATCAGAAGATGTGAAATCTAGGGAGATTGGTTTGTTAGTCTGAAGAAACTCCTGGTTAAAAAACCCAGATGTAGAGTTCCCTCTCCCATGCTCCTGCTCACCTTTGCTCTGTAACCCCTACTTGCCTGTGTGCTTGCCTGTTCTCTCCAAGCCATGCAGCCTTATGCAGTCTCATGGCCATAGCTGTGCAGACCCCACACACAATGGACTGAAACTGGAAACACATCATAAACTAGCCAGATGCTGCACTGGACTGAACTTTAATAAGTAACAGAAATTCTTGGTAGTAGGCTTGCTTCTGGCCCTGCTGAAGGTAAGACTAGACTTCTTCCATGGTGAGGACTAAAACAAGACTCTGAAGGGGAAATGCCTTCATTTTAATATCATCAATAAAGCTTCCCATGAAATTCAATCCTCCAATGAGGGCCTCAAGAAATTCTCTTCCTTGTGGTAGGCACCCCAGTAACTCCACCTCAACTGAAAACAAGTATAATTCAGTTACTATTGCTGAGTGATGTCTGCTTATCTATCGATCCTGTCTAATAAAAGAGTAATATGCAAATTACACATCACTCTGTGACAAAGATGGCCACCCCCATACCCACAAGATGGCGGTGCTCAGTCTGGCTCAGCCCCACCACTGAAGTGGTCAGGCCTGTTAGCCAGGCAGGTGGTGGGGGAGGCGGGGCCCGAGGGGCAGAACAGGTGAGCAGAGGAGGCTGGGGGTCCTCTGGCCAGACCAGAGGCCTTCGCCAGAGGCCTCAGGCATGGGCAAGGGTGGAGCCGGTGATCAGAGGGGGTAGGGGCAAGGCCAGAGATGGCAGGGGCCTGGGCTCCACAGGGCCAGCAATCGGAGGGGCAGGGTGGAGCCTGCGATCATAGGGGTGTGGGCACCAGTGGGGTTGGCAAAGCAGAGGTCTGGGGATCCCCTGCCCAGGCCTGCAGCCTTGGCCAGAGGCTGCCAGTGGGGCAAGGGCAGAGCTCGCGATGGCAGGAGGCAGGATCATAGCCGGTGATTGCAGAGGCCTGGGCTCTGTGAAGCGGGCGATCAGAGAGGCTTGGGGGTCCCCTGCCCAGGTCTGCAGCCTTGGCCAGAGATTACAGGCCTGGGCAGGGGTGGAGTTGGGACTGGAGAGGCAGGGGTGGAGCCCGTGATTGGAGTGAACTACAGAGCAAACACCTTTTCTTACTGCTCATTGGCTAAGCTCCCTGTATGCCACTGGTAGTATTCTTAGTAACTTGGGTAATGAGAATCCAAAAAGGCGATCTAGAGTTTTTCCACCACACTCCTGGAGAAAAAAAATGAAGGTCCACTGCTGGAGGGCTAAGAAATATCATATCCTGCCCTAGTAGGTTTGGCTCAGTGCATAATACCTCAGTCTGCTGACTTCAGGGTCTGGGTTCAATTCTGACCAAGGGCATATATCTAGGTTGCAGGCTCCTCCCTGGCCAGGGCTCAGGTCAGGGCATATGCAGGACACAACCAATCAAAGTGTTCCTCTCATTTTGATGTTTCTCTCTGTTTTTCCTTCTCTTCCACATTCTCTAAAAAATCAATGGAAACATATCCTCAGGCGAGGATAAAAAAGAAAAAAAAGAAAGAAATGTTATATCCGATGAAAGACACATCTTGAAAATGCCTAAAGAAAGTTGTCATTTCTTCATGGTTAAGGGACTGGAGTTCGTGTTGATGAAAATACCATGGTGCCTGCAGTGACTGGCAGTGGCTGCAGCAGCAGTGTAATGGGGCTGGTGGCTTCCCCTGATTAGCCTGGGTGCTTCCCACAAATGGAGGCCAGACTGTGGCTTAGGCCTGCTCCCCAAAAGGAGCAGAGAGCAGGCCTAAGCGCTCAGTAGGACACCCCCCTGAGGGCTCCCAATATGTAAGAGGGGGCAGGCTGGGCTGAGGAACTCCCCCTCAGTGCACTAATTTCATGCACCGGGTCCCTAGTATCTACTCTAATAAAAGAGCAATATGCAAATTAGCCACCACTCCAAGACACCTAAGCCACATCCACCAGTCAAGCCACGCCCCTAGCCAATCAGAGCGGCTGTATGCAAATTAACTCAGCCAAGATGGAGGCCAGCAGCCACGGAGCTAGAGCAAACAGGAGGTTTCCATTGCAACTGCCTGCCAAGGCTGGCTGGGCCTCTGCTCATGGCAACAATGTTTCAATTATAGAAACCACGAACTAAAGCACACAGGAGGCTTCGTTACCTGCCTAGGCCTCCGCTCAAGGTAAACAAAGTTTCAATTATAGCAAATAAATAAACCCCAGAAACTTGATTCCAGCCAGCCTCGCTGGAACCTTCGGTCATTGGGAGCTGTGGGCAGCCTGAAAACGGCCCTCAGCCCCTCACCCAGGCTGGCCTAGTACCCTAGTAGGGACCCGAACCCTGATGGGACTGTGGGCAGCCTGAAAATGGCCCTCAGTCCCTCACGCAGGCTGCCCAGGCACCCCAGTAGGGACCTGAACTGCGAAGGGGACGTGGGCAGCCTGAAAATAGGCCTCACCCCAGGCTGGCCACACCTCCATGCAGTGAGGGTCTCCACTGGAGGACTTGGACAGCCTGCAAACAGCCATCAGCCCCTCACCCAGGCTGGCCAGGCATGCCAGCAAGTGGACATCCCCTGAGGGGTCCCAGACTGCGAGAGGGCACAGGCCGGGCTGAGGGACCCCCTCGAGTGCACAAATTTTTGTGCACCAGGCCCCTAGTATGTGTGTGTATGTGTATGTATGTGGTCCAGCCAAGTGACTGGAATGACCAGAATGACTGGTCGTTATGATGTGCACTGCATCAGCCAACTGGCATGGTTGGGGCCCCAATCGGCCCCCCCTTCAACTTCCTGTGGACCCTCCCCATTGCTGGACCGGCCCCTCGCCCTGGCCAGCCCCACCAGATTGCTCCCTGAACAAGTATCAGGGACAGGGATGGCCAACTGCCCATGGCAACTCCCTGCCATTGTGCCAGGCCCTATCGGCTCTCATCGGGGTGGGCCTGCCAGATCCCACTTGTGCACAAATTCATTCACTGGACCTCTAGCATATTTATTAATGCCTAAAGCAATCCTTACAACCAAACAACCATAATGACCGGAATGACCGGAACAACCAGTTGCTATGATATGCACTGATCACCAGGGGGCAGATGCTCAATGGACCTGCCCCCTGGTGGTCAGTGCACTCCTCTAGCCAACCTCTTGCAGTCCCTCCATCCAGGCCCCAATCCAGAGGGCCAGCAGGCCAACCTCCATGGTCCCTACCCCCAGCCAGCTGAATCTCCCACAGTCCCTCCACCCTGCCAGCCAGCTCCCTCAATAAGCCCTGATTGGCAGGTCAGCGGGCCAACCTCCCAGGGTCCTTCCCCCCAGCCAACTGGCGCCTTGATAAGCCTCAATTGCTGGTCAGGCTGTGGGACCCCATCCGTGCACAAATTTGTGCACCAGGACTCTAGTACTTTATAAAACATCAGTCAATTCTATCATTCATCTGCTATTCTTATTTCAGAAATCATAGAATACAACTAAAAAACTGTAAAAGCCTTTTTAAATTTTTATATTGTGTTTGAACATTAAATTCAATCTTTCTTGTGTCTCTCTTTTTGTAAGTTCTTACATAGTCAAATATTTAATATTCTATATATGAAGTAATAGAACATTTTTACTTTCTAGGAGATGATCTCACCTTTCTTTTTAGTATTTGTTTGAAATAGAGGGCAGGAATAAAATATTTCAAGTAGAGAAGCTAAATGTGTTATACAAGTATTTATTCATGTTTACCTGCTTAAGTAATTTAATATGTAGTTTTTGAAAATAGTTGAAGCATATAAGAGCCACAATATTTATAAAAAGCCATACACATATTGAACTTTTAATATTTTAGTGCTCTATCTTTTGTTTTTAAAAAACAGGTGAAGCATTATTTCAAAGCCCTTGTCTTCTGAATGAGATTTCATTAATTTTTCAAGTAATATTTCCCATAAATGTTTCACTTTAGAAGTGACTAAAATAAAAAAGTGTCTAAAGAACCTGAGAGATGTTTCTCTAAGAAATGTTTCCAAAGGGTTTCTGTGAGCCTGGAACACATGACAAAAATTTTAAAAGAATATTTTTACTCTATTAAAAAATAATATCTCACCTGTGACTAAATGTGGATACATTTTAAAAATATGTATATACATTTTTAAAATAAAAATCCTTGGAATTTAAGATGATTCCTATGACCTCTGAGATTTTATTTTGAACTTTTTGAATTTTTAAATTTTTATTTGATAATATAGGATTAATGCACTGTTAATCAAAGACTTCACATGATCTTTTGATTTGTTATTCATTCCAAATTTCTTCTTTCTGTGACTGCCCTCAAACATTATTATCATCTACTAGAAGCCTGGTGCACAAATTCGTGTATGGGTGGGGTCCCTGGCCTGGCCGGCGATGAGGACCAATCGGGGAATCAGGGCTCATCTTGCCCAGTCCTGATCAGGGCTAATTGGGTCCAGATGGCCAGGGGGAGAGACCACAAGAGGTTGCTTGGGTGCAGGAGGTTGACTGCGGGAGCACACTGATCACCAGGGGGCAGCTCCTGTGTTGAGTGTCTGTCCCCTGGTGGTCAGTACACATCGTAGTGATGGATCATTCAGTCACTTAGGCTTTTATATATATAGGCAGGAATATGTTTACACAGAATAAATTTAATCAGCATCTCCATTTGCTTAAAGTAGACCGCAACATTTTAGGGTTTTTTATTGTTGTCCTGTTTTATGTTATACTAGGGGCCCGGTGCACAAAAATTTGTGCACTCAGGGTGGAGGGAGTCCCTCAGCCTGGCCTGTGCCCCCTCACAGTCTGGGACCCCTCAGTGGATGTCCTATGATGGCCCCAGTCTGCCAGGCGCCTTTTGTGTGTGTGTGTGTGTGTGTGTGTGTGTGTGGCCACTGGGGACCTGCCCCCAGCCGCATCTGAGGCTCGGAGCAGTCCTCCTGTGTGTGTCTACCTGCTGGAGGCCTGCCCCAGGCACACCGTCAAGGCTTGGAGCAGGCACCCCCTCTATGTTGATCTCTCAGACTCTTGCCCTCCCCTGCATGTTGTTCTCTTTTTTG
>PVJC01007269.1:0-52090 GCA_004026665.1 Murina feae | reverse complement strand
GCTCGTTTTAACCACCTTTGGAACATGTGCACCAGCCCTGGGAGAAGTGATATATTGACTCTTGTCACTTCCTGTGGGCTGGGTGGGGCCCACCAGGACTGCTGTGCTGCAGGAGCCGTGACTCACCAGAGTGGGGCGAGGGCCTGCGCAGGGAGGGGCTGATGCGTGTGGTCTGGGAATGCAGGTGTGGGCTGCACTTGCAGGAGTGTTTGCTGACCAAGGACAGTTGGTGGAAGGCAAACCTGTTACATGAAGCACAGTGTGTGGGGGGGAAATGTGGTGTGTATGCTAGCATGTGTGTGTGGCGGTGTATACTAGTATGTATGATATGTGTATGTGTGTGGTATGTATATGGTTGGTGGCGGTGTGTATGTATGCGGTGTATATGCATGTGTATATATGTATGGGGTGTGTAAATGTGGTGTGTGTGTGGTATGTATATATGGGTATGTGTACATGTATGGGGTGTGTATGGTGTATATGTGTGGTGTGTGTATGTGTGGTATGTATATGTGTGGTGGTGTATATGTATGGGGTGTGGATGTGTGGTGTGTTTATGTGTGTGTGGCAATGTATATTTATGGGGTGTGTATGTGTAGTGTGTGTATGTGTGGTATATATATGTGTGTTTCTGGCGGTGTATATGTATGAGGTGTGTATGTATGGTATGTATATGTGTGGCGGTGTATATGCATGGGGTGTGTATGTATGGTGTGTTTATGTGTGGTATGTTTGTGTGTACATGTATGGGGTGTGTGTGTGGTGTGTGGTATATATATGTGTTTCTGGCGGTGTATATGAGGTGTGTATGTATGGTATGTATATGTGTGTGTGGCGGTGTATATTTATGGGGTGTGTATGTGTGGTGTGTGTGTGTATATGTGGGGGTGTGTATGTATGTGGTATGTGTGATATGTATATCTGTGTGGTGTATGACCGCCCCCACCCTCTCCCCTTGGAGGGTTCTGACAGCCTCTGGCAGGGCCACAGTGCCAGAATGTTCTGTCTGCAGTGAGAGTCAGTATATCTCCTTGGGTGTAGCCTGAGGCTTGCCCTTGATGGGAATGCACCTCCCCTGGGCAGTGCAGTTGGCGTCAGAGTGCCCTGCCTGGCCCCCCACGAAGGCCAGTCCCAGGCTTTCAGGGCACAGGTCTGGAGGGGTGACCCTCAAGTCAAGCCCAGGGAGGCCACTCCGCACAGCCCAGCCCAGCTCAAGGACAAGGGAGCTTAGGCTGAGCCAGCACTTGCCTTCACTCACCTTGCAAGACCCTTGAGCCTTAATGCAAGTGAGTCATGAACCCCAGGCCAGCTCGGAGCCAGGCAGGAGAGTGCAGATGGGGACGGTGGCAGCTGGGCATGCCAGGATTCCCCTTCTCTATCGTGGAGGTGGTGTCAGGAGGATCCGGAGAGTGGAGCGTGGACTAGCCTGCCTGGGTTCAGTTTAGTTCTGCCGTGTAGGAGAGGCAGCACCTGAGGCAAGTTACTCAACCTCCTGGTGCCTCCATTCCTTCCTCTTTAAAATGGACAATGACAACATCCGCCTCCTGGGGTTGTTGGGAGGGTTACAGGGATTCACTCAGGTGCAGAGCTTAGAGGAGGAGCAGCATGTAGTAAGCACTCAGTAACAACCACTATTCTCCGGGAATAAGAGCCAATGTCCGAAAGGGAGTCAGAGCACCTTCCTCCTCCTTCTTCTCTTTGCACCTTACTTCTGAAACCCAAGAGTCAGAGGTTGCCCAGAGATTCTTGTCCGCTGTCAAGGAGAAAAGAGCCGCACGCACCGCTTCCTGTGGTCAGAGGTGCATCTGTAGGCTGTGCTGTGGGAGCGAAGCCCTAGCTCTGCTTTAGGAGAAGAACTCACCTGAGGAGAAGATGTTCGACCTGTGGGCTGGCTCTCACGCCTCTGCGCTTTCCCGTTTTTAGAGTTAACTTTATGATCTCTCCAAATTCAGAAACATCAGCGTTCTGCAACTATTCCCAAGAGTTTTCGATAGATATTTCGACATAAAACGTGTGGTTTTCTGCAGGAAGGACAGGTCTCTGAGTGCATTTAGGCGTCTCTCTTTTTACGGTAGCTGTGCTACCCATCACCACCTCACTATTTTCAAAGCCTGACTTGGATGTACGTAAAATTCATGTAACTGGAAGATGCATGTCAATTTTGGCGCACCCATTCATTCGTCTACTCAACAAGCGTTTATTAAGCATCTGCTACATGCCAAGTTCTATGACAGATGCTACTGAGGCTGTAAGGATGCAGGAGATCAGGGCCCTGTCTTGTGGCGTCTATAACCAGTACGCAACACGCACACACCTACTGGGATAGAGTCCATAAGAAAACAAACACTGGAGATACCATGACCTGTTCACGTCAGGATTAGCTAATCAGCTTGAAATTACAGAATCAAATCTTAAAACATTTCTGAATGTAGCCATGTTCTCTGTTGAGAAGCCCAGAGGCCCATTCACGAGTCGTCTGGGGGACTTCAGAGTCTTGGAGAAATCCGCAGGCATGCAAACCACATCCGACAAGCCAAACAGTGGTCATCAACGGAGAAAGGAAAGAACTTGTCTCCTCAGACAAATGCTTTCTCAGGTTACGATGGAAAGCAAACACAAGCATTCAAAAATAGAACCACATTCCCTTTCATAACCACCGTTTACGATTACAGCCCGAATTAGTGTAAACTCCTCGTGTACTTCTTGTACCATGAAAATGCACTGCTCTTGGGAAGCAAAAGGGCACTCTAGTCCTTTAGAGAAAGGGGATTGTTGTCACAAGCAGCCTGTTGCCTAGCAACAAAACAGCAATGCCTCACACCTTTCTCCCAGTCCTGGAAGCGCACCGCCTCACCCTCTCCTGCTCATTTCTCCTGACTTACAAACGCAGGGTTCTTTTAATAGGGTCTGTGGTTGGAAGAACTGCGTTTACAGTTCTGGTTGAAAACATGAGTCATTGTGAAGTCCTGTCAATTGTTAAGAACTTAATCATGTGGTCAGAGCCTGTGAAAAAGCCACAGCATAAGACAGGAGGACCACTGGGCTGGTTCCCTTTCTTGCTTTTTTAACTGTACTGAAGGTTTTTCAGAAGTGTTGCTCTTTTGCCCCTTAGCCAGGGGCACCAGGGTGGTCGTCTCCTCTGGTTTTCACACTTAGTGTGAAAATGGAATCACACACCACAGCGTCGGATTCTAACTCCATTGGGGCAAACCCCAGTCCATTTCAATGCCTCATTCATGCCATTGCTCAGTGTTCCGTCAAAGTGAGCCGGTCCTGTCCCTGTCAAATGTTGTGAGTCACAGAACCATGGGACACGATGTTTAGAAGTATGTTGCTAACCAACAATGTATAGAACAGAGTGTATTGACTCAGTGACATGACTCACAGATAAATGACTTCACCCTCCGGACCTCACACTGGGTGTGCCACTGCTGTGGGTTGACTCAGTGCTTAACCCTTCCAGGTATGGGCAACTCCTCTCGCCTCCTTCGTCCCCAGTGGCAAGCGTTTCTGAGCGGTGGCCAGGTCCCCGTGGAGGGGCGCTGCGGCTAGGGAGGATGGCAGGTTACCTAGTCTCAGAGCAGGGTTCCTTGTTTCTCCAAGTTTGCTCCACTAGCGACAGGGGCACTGACTGTGGGAAAATGCAAATTGCAGCAATTTGGCAATTGGATGTAAAAGCAGGCCTAGCACACCCCTGGCAGTTCACAGTCAAGGAAAGGTTCAGCATTCCACACCATTAAACTGTCATCCCCTCCCATGTGTTACCTTCTTGTCAGCATTCTGAGGCCCTCACCCCTCCCGCTCGCTGAGGGCCAGGATGCTGGGGAATTCTGTCTGCCCCGCTCTGAGACAGACCCCTTCAGCTGCAGTCATGAAGGACATACTCCCCGGTTTCTTTGTGATTTGATGACTTGTCATTTTCTTCCCATCGACGTGAGGTTATAGCAAAGGCCAAAGTATTTACTTGGGCTCTGAAATGTGGGCCTAATTTCAATGCTGCTAATAGGGGGCTGATGATTTCCGCAAGAATGAAGAAGAATTTGTAGTCACAAGCTGGCTCAAGATGAAAGTAGGTCTGTTTGTTTTTTAAAGACATTATTTTTTAGAGTATTTTTAGGTTCACAGAAAAATTGAAGTGAAAGTACAGAGATTTCCCATGTACCTCTGTTCCTACATATGCATACTCTCCCCCACTCTCAACACCTCCCACCAAACGGTACATTTGTTACACATGATGACCACACATTGACGCATCATCATCATCATCCAAAGTCCATAGTCTACAGCAGGGTGACTCTGGGCGGTGAGCATTCTGTGGACAAGGGTATACGAACATGTGCCCGTCATTGCAGTGCCATCCAGGCTCATTTTATTGCCCTAAAAATCCTGTGCTCCACCTGCTCATCTCTCCCTTCCAGCCCCTGGAACCCGTGATCCTCTTACTGGCTCCAGTTTTGCCTTTTCCAGAGTGTCGCAGAGCTGGAATCACACGGTGCAGCCTCTTCAAACGGGCTTCTTTCACAGTGATATGCACTTGCGAGAGTCTCCTCTGTGTCTTTTCATGGCTGGTAGTTCATTTCTTTTTAGCGATGAATGATAGTCCATTGTCTAGATGCACCAGTTTATTCATTCGCCTATTGAAGGACATCTGGTTGCTCCCAGGTTTGAATAAAGCAGCTATAAATGTCCATGTGCAGGATCTTGTGTGGACATAAAGCTTCAACTCCTGTAGGTAAATACCAAGCATCACAGTGGCTGATTGTGTGGTGAGAATGATCAGTTTTGTAAGAAATCACCAAACCGTCTTCCAGAGTGGCCGTACCATTTTGCATTTCCACCAGCGATGAGTGAGAGTTCCTGTTCCACATCCTTGCCAGCATTTGGTGCTGTCAGTGTTTTGGATTTTGGCCATTCTCATAGGTGTTCATTTTAATTTGCATTTCCCTGATGACATGGGATGTGGAGCATCTTTTCCTATCTTCCTTGCCACCTGTATGTCTTCTTTGGTGAGGTGTCTGCTAAGGTTTGGCCCATTTTTAACCAGGTGGTTTGATGTCATGTTGAGGGGAATAGTTGTAAAGAGTAAGTTAATCTCTTCATCTAAAAGCCCAGATGTGTCGGTTGTGCCCCTAGACCCCAGGACCCGCCTCTGTCCCCTCTCCCCTGGGTGACCTCATCAAGCACCTCACAGCCCTCATGCTCAGTTTTCTTCCCATAAAAATTAAGACCATTACAATCCTTGTGTCTGGATCAAGTTGTACAGATTAAATAAAATGGCATTGATAATGCCCTCAGCCCAGTGCCTGTCATAAGGTAAGAGCTCAGGAAACATTACTCTTTATTAATAAGAAGCGAACCATAGTGCGGAACTATCGAATGAACCTGGACTTTAGAATAGGAGCGTTGACCGGTTTGGTTTGTTTATTGGTTTGCCAGGAATGCCATAACAAAATACCGCAGACTTGGCTTAAATAGCAGATTTCTTTTCTCACCATATGGAGAATAGGAGTCTGAGATCAAGCTTCCGCAGGTTCAGTGTCTTCTGAGGCCTCCCTCCTGGGCTTGCAGACGCCGCCTTTGCTGTGTGTCTCCCTTCAAGATTCTATATACATATCTATACCATACATATCTATACACACATATATCTATCCTGCTCTTACACGGACTCCAGTCCTATTAAATTAGGGCCCACCTCAATGCCCTAATTTAATTACCTCTTTAAAGGCCTCACCTCCAAATATAGTCACATTCTGGGGGTTTAGGACTTTAGCATATGAATTTGGGAGGAATGGTGGGGGGCGGGGTGGGACACAATTTAAACTGTAGCCACCTGGACAATCCATCTGCTTCTGTTTGGCTTTTTCATGGCTATGAGCTGAGCTTTGAAGAGACCAGGAAAGGGAACCCTCTCTGCCCTGCTCTGCCCACTCTGTGCTCCACTCCCCAGGGCTTGGCGCCAGGAGCTGGCACTGGGAACCGGCACAACAGAAGCTGCCTTGTGAAATGGAATCCAGACGCACAGCCCATGCGCTGAGGGTTGAATGTGTCTCCCCTCCCCCAAATTCAAATGTCAGAGTCCTAATGCCCAGGCCTCAGAAGGCCACCCTGATGGAGATAAGGTCCTTTCGAGGTGATCGGCGTTCAGATGAGGTCGAGGGTGGGCTCAAACCCGATATGACTGTTGTCATCACGGGGAACTTTGGACCCAGAGTCGCACATACAGGAAGAGATGCAGACTCATCTACAAGCCAAGAGGGAGCCCGGAGCGACCTCCCCCTTAGCCTCGGAAGGAGCCAGCCCCGCTGACACCTGGGCCTGCATGTTCCTAGGGGCCCGTGAGGAAACAGTGCCTGTTGGGTAACCTCCCCGGCTGGGGAGCTTGGTCCCAGCCCTAGCAGGGCCGCCCGTGTTTCCTCACTCACTGACACCCGTCTCTGGGTTGCTGGGGTGAGCTGGAGATGTGACGAGCATACACGCTTCCTATCCTTTAGGCTTTGGGGTGGCGAGGGCGGGACACACAATTACTTTAAAAAATCATTTGGGTGCAGTGTGCAGTGTGGCTGGTGTTCCATTGCCTTGTTTTTCTGGAAATACATTTTCAGCTTTTATTTTAAGTTGGTGGCAAAACACTGACTTCTGCCAAGAAGGAGTCATTCTCTGCACAATGGGGCGAGGGGCTGTTGGCCCTCCCTCAAGCCTCCTACCTCCTGCCCCCTGGCCTACTCCCCGTCCATCTGGCCGCCCCATCCTGCCCCCACAGAGTCCTGGGGAAGGAGAATCAGGGCCTGCGCAGCTCAGCCCTCCCCACCCGCCTGCCTCCAGCAGCCCAGTGACTTCCCAGTTTCCGAAGAGAAGTCCAGCTCCCACCGTGGCACACACCCTGGCCCCGCTCCTGTGTCGGCCACGGCCACGCTGGCCTCCCGCCCCACCAGGGCCTCGGCTTGCGGTTCCTCCTGCCGGAATCTCTTACCTCTGTGCAGCCGGGTCAGTCTGCCTCCCTTCCTTCACATCTTGCTTATGCACCATTTCCGCTAGAGTTCCTTTCCTCAAGGACCCAAGTCAGGGCGAATCTCCCAAAATTCACAGCACTGACACCACGTAAGGCTGTCTTCGTCTGAGAGGCGTCATTTCTCACTTATTTGCACCATTGATACTTCTAAGCTCTCTGAAGCACGTCTGTATCCGTTCACTAAAATACCCTTGGCGCTCGGCAGTGGGGGCTCAGGGACCACTGGTTGACAGAACCAGTGAATGAAGGAGGGAGGGTCAGCGCTGACCGTTAGACTTTGCAGTCTGGGAGGCAAGCTGTAATGTTTGAAAATAACAAAGTATTGGTGACTATGGGCATTGTTAGCACAAATTTGAGTATTAGTGTGAAGACAAACTTTCCAAAGTTGCTTATTGTTCAGTAACTCTTCTTACCTGTGAAAGCTAATTTCTTCCTCTCATATGTTGAATTTATATCCTGGCTATTTACTTAACACTCTTTTAACTACAAAAGTCTCTCACACACAGTCAGAGAATTTTTAAGTAAGCCTGAATTTCACTTTTAAAATAATCAGATAAGTTACTATGACAAGTAACTAAATTCCACCGTTAGGCTAGGGATTTTCTAGGCTTTTCTGACTTAGTTAAAATTAATTGAATGAGTGTGAAGGACTGTAGGGCAAAGGTGTGCCCGCTCCATAATTTCTCTATCAGATGTTTATCGGCTGGGGTAGAGGGTTATGAGTCTAGAGGCCTGGCCCTGGTGGAGCTGCTGACCTACCACCGGGCACATAAATGTACACAATGTGAACGCGCAGCCGGATGAGAGCTTCCCGAGAATGTGCAAATGCTGTCCCCTTCACAGCAGACGGGAAGCCTGAGACTTGCACAGTGACCCAGCTCGCCCCACTGCGATAGGCATCATGATTGGAGAAGGAAACACACGGAGTAGGACCAGACTGTCTGTCCATTTAGCACAACAAATAACTCGATATTCATCCGTCCTGACCTTTTAGGAAGAGCGAGCTGATGCTGCCAGCTTCCATGAGAAATCACTGCTGCTCCTGCCATCTCTTTGTACCCCTCCCCCTTCCTCGGTGGCGGGGCCTTTCCCCAGGCTGTAATGATTGTTTCACTCTATACTTGGCCTTTGGCACCGAGCTCCCTAAGGGAGGGGGATTAATATTCCCGAAATCACCTGACTTTTCGGTGATCCTCCTTGATTTCTGTTGAAAATAACAGCATAACTAATTTCCTGTTTAGATATTTAAGAATTTGGAGTGAATGGGGAAGCCAGAATCTTAAGATACGGAATCAGTCTTGCAATTAGGTTTGGGCAATATATCCTGCACCTATCTAAGCAGCAAGGAAATTGGGAGGAAATAAAAACGTTAACTCACTCATTGCAAGGGCTACAAGCACACGCGTTACCAGCCGCGTCTATTCTGACCCCATTGGGAAAAATCGCTCAGGTGAGGCAGAACGTCTTCTCAGGAACAGTTTCTAATGCGTGAGGGCCAATGAAGCTCTGAGAATATTCCCAAGTGGAGCTCCTATAAAGCATCTGCATTCATAATTGACAAGAAGTAGAGTTTCTTTGCTATGGGATTATTGAACGAAAGACGCCCCTTCCTAAGGGTAGAGGGGGCTGTGCGGGAGCCAAGTGAGCAGGAGCCGTGTGAGCAGGAGCCGGGTGTGCAGGAGCCATGTGAGCAGGAGCCGTGTGAGCAGGAGCCGTGTGAGCAGGAGCCGTGTGAGCCTGAGCAGTGTGAGCCTGAGCCGTGTGAGCCGGAGCCGTGTGAGCCGGAGCCGTGTGAGCAGGAGCCGTGTGAGCAGGTGCCGTGTGAGCAGGTGCCTTGCTCTCTAGGTCACTGTTTCCTTGGACCCCAGCAGTGACCGCCTAGCTGATCACAGAGAGCTGTGTGATAAGCCAAATGGTCACTCAGTCAGTCGCTCCTCAGCTGGTGTTTGCAGAGTGCCCCCTGCATGCCAGGCGCCGCACTGGGCTGCGGGGAAACGCCAGAGAACCCAGCAAGCAGAGTGCCTGTGCTCCTGGAATTCACCTTCTAGCAAACAAAGCAGACCCTGACATGTAAACAGACAGCATGTGCTCTGAAGTCTGGTGGCAGTAAGTGTGAGGAAGGAATTAAAGCAGAGGAAGGGGTCTGAGCTGATGAGACCTGATGTTTAAAAGGGGTGAACAAGGAGGACTCCCAGGAAGTGGCGCTCAATCGGAGACCGGGAGGAAGTGAGAGTCAGACATCAGGAAGAGGGTCCCATGCAGGGGCCGGGAGTGTGCCCAAGAGCTGATGTGTAGAAACTTTTTCTTTTCTTTAAAAAAAAAAAACAAAAACAAACCAGGAGCAACACCTTCTCAGTTCATTTTAAATGTCCTCAAACATGGCTTAGCTTGGAGTTGCTCGGTGATTACAGTTCTGAGAGGAGTTCCATATGGATTGGTCATCCTGGAAAGGTTTAAAAATTCATCTTTTCTACTAATTTACACATTCCAGCAGCTGATATGTATTTTGGGGGGAGGGTAGGGAATTGGGAGAAATCCAGGCCGATGAGAGGGAACAGAATTTTCTGGGTGGACCTTCTGGGGAAACTCCTTAAAAAGGGCCATATCACCTTTTGCCCTTCGCCCTTCCCTGACAGGATTCTAGAAGCTGAGCATTTATCTTGCAGTCACCTGGCAACCAGCGTGGGGGACAAAAGCCACATGCAAAGGCTCGCCAAACAGAAGGCGAGAAGGAGCCTGGTGGCCCCGGCTGCCTTCACACGCCTGAACCATCCATCCCGGACCCCTCGTGAGGGCACAGTGGCCAGAGCAACCGTGGCGCTGAGCCAGCCTGTCCGGTGTGACGTTACCCTCAGCCAAGTGAGATGCTAATGGTCCCGCTGCCACATGGGGTGCTCCTTCCAGATGTGAAGATGGACCTGGTGCTTAATAGGATGCGCGGGAGGGCTGCTGAAAGGCGCAGCCCCTGAATCAAAACTCATGGTTGCCCTTCGCCAGGAAGGAAACTGGTTGGAAGAGAATCTTGCTCTTCCACAGAGTCCAGGGACCAGCCACCCGTGTCGGGGCAGGGGACCTGGGGCCTGCACCACTGGCAGGGACTCCGTTTACTTACCACTGAGAGGGACATGGCCCAGGCCCAGCCCTTCCCCTGCTGTTCAGGAAGCTAATGTGATTCCTGTGACTGTACCTCTGCAGCACCTATAGCACTTTTGTTAGGGTTAATTCTTGATTTTTATTGATTTCAGAGAGAGGAAGGGAGAGGGAGAGAGGGATAGAAACATCAATAAGAGAGAATCATTGATTGCCTGCCTCCTGCATGCCTTCTCCTGGGGATCGAGCCTGCAACCTGGGCCTGTGCCCTGACCAGGAATCGAACCATGACCTCCTGTTTCACGTGTCAACGCTCAACCCCTGAGCCACACCAGCCAGGCTGTTAGATTTAATTCTTCAAGATGCCTTTCCACAGCTTTCCACGTGTGAAACGGTTAGGGATGAAAGCCTGTTCTCACCAGTGTGAGAGAGGACAGATTTGATGTAAATGCCAGCACTTTGAGAAAATGCTGGATAATATTCTAGAAAAATCTTGGAAATTCTAGATAATAACTAATGAATTCTCAATGAATTGTATCCTTTTTTTTCCCTTCTGACCATTGCCTGCTCAGAAAATCCAAACTAATTGAAATCAGAGCCCAGTTGTAAATTAGGAAGCTTGTTTGCTAAGAAAAAAATAGTAATTATGCGCATCACAGGTGACATTAGGCTTTGGGCCAGGCACACGCGGAAAGAGCACGTGTGGATTTCACAGGACGGTCCAAGGTGCCATGCGCATCCAGGCTCATCTTTGTCGTCGGTGTGACAAATTCCAGGCCGACAGCATTTCTTAAAGGATTGGCTTGTGTTATCTTTCAGATACCCTAGCGATGCAAGTATTGGCAAAACAGGGTTTTAAAAAATTAATAATGTATCTGTCTGAGCTTTCTTCTTTCATTAAAAGCACTGATATGCCTTCTAAATGTCCTTTCCTAGAACCTATTGGAGATGGTACTTGCACTCGTGGTTTAGGATTTAAAAGGGAGTTAGTTACAACGACGCTCTGTGGTCCTGATGCGTCGGGTGTATGATCCGCAGACCCGCACCCAGGCTCAGGTCAGTCACAGTAGCCTGCAGTTGCTCAACTTTCAAGGCCTTGCGTTACTGTGGCGTCTTAGTTCACTTCACCTGAGAGATCCGGGGGGAGGGGGGCAGGCTGGGCTCTGAGCTCAGACAGTGTCGTCTGGCCCCCCACCTCTCTTTCTTCGCTTGGTTGTACTTTCTTCCATTTTTACTTAGCTTTCAGCCGGGCCAGCTGATATCCTGAGAGTTGGGAGTCCATTTTTAAGCAACCCCAGAGTTAAAAAAATAAAAGTAAATGATACAGAATCAAGTCTCACTGGGGGAACTGAGAGTGACTGTTGAAACCAGTCACTGTGGATGAGAGATTTGCCTGCTGTCGGCCACGTCCGGGTCAGACGCCTGAACTTGGAGCTGGGGCTCGAGTCAGCTCACCAACCGCGGGGAACAGTGATGGGGACAAGTATTGGCTCTGTTCCTGGAAGAAGGGGAAAGGATGTTGGGTAAAGTTAAGATATAACTGTACTAGGCTCAAATAGCACTTTGTGGCTACAACACCTTTCATTGTACTGTTTTGTTATTTTTCTCTATTCCTTGTTAAATTGTAAATGCCTTGAATTATGCTAAATTATGTCTTTAATTTTCCGAGGAACATGGTTGTTTGTTATGGTCATCTCTTCCCTCCTGCCTTTCTGCTTTCGATAGTGACTAGTGTTTAGCTGGTGCTCATCAAATGATTTTTGAATAGATGGTAGTACGATAGTGGCAAGAACTGCTGCAAGTTATTTCTGCAAGTGACAGGGAGCTGAGTGTTGGTGAAAGGTAGTAAGTACATACTACTTCCTGGTTCTCGTCAAGGCAGAAGGAGTGTCTTCAGTGTGATCTGAAACTGTCTAACGTTTGTAAGTTACAGGGTTCCCTTATAGGCTTGTGGGCAGTTAACATCCCCCCAAGCAGGGGTCAGAGTTACATACACCCAGATTTGCACTTGATGACAAAACAAAAATAGACAAGAACAAGAAGTACAACCATTAATGTTAGGAAATAACATGACATTATTTTATTTCTTGAGATTTTTAAAATTGTGGTTAAAAATGAGGTAAAATTTACCATCATAACCATTTTAAGAGCATAGCACAGTCGTGTTAACTGTGCGGACACTACTGTGCAGCAGGTCTCTAGAACTTTCCATTGTGCAGAACAGAAACTGCTCATTGCACAGCAGCCAGCCCGCCTCCCCCCTCCACCACCACTTTTCTCCCTCCGGCCCAGCAGCCACCCTTCTACTTTCTGTTTCTCAGAGTCTGACTAGTTAGTACCTCAGATAAGAGGAATCACTTCCATTTTCATCTTGAAGGGTGTTTGCTGGTTTCCATTGTCCAAGAGCAGCATCTAACACCAGATACGCCTCATCATGGTCCCGCTTTCTCAAGCTTCCGACCAGAGGAGCTGGTTGCTGAGAATGTGGCAGGGACGGTTTCCCAGGATTTTTACAAATGGATCTTGTTTTTCGATATTGGGTTAAGCATTCCCCTACTGGGAATTTGGGTGGAAGCTTTCTTCTCGAGTTATGTACCTTTTTCTCCTGCAATGATAATGGCTGTTTCTGGAGTTGTTTTTGCTGTTATTGTTGTAATGTTCATTTTGTAGGGAGCAGCCAAAACTCAGAAATTCACCTTTCACCTTAGAATCATCAAACCTTAGAAACACTCAGAGGCACAGAAATACCGAGTGTGAAACAGAGGCCTGGGCAGCAGGCACTAGACTATAACTTTTATTAAACCCAATATCTTTGGGCCTTTGGACCCCTGTATGCATTGTTTTAAATAGAAATAAACTCTGGCTTATAAAAAAAAAAAAAAAGAGGAATCACTTTCAGGCAGTTGCCTTTGTGTGACTGGCTTGTTTCACAGGGGCCACTGCATGTCCTCCGGGTTCGTCCACGTTGTCGCATGTGGCAGGGCTGCTTTCTCCCTTTTCACGGCTGAATAACACTCTACTGCATGCACAGGCCAGCATTTCTTTCTCCATCGGCGGGCATTTATGTGCTTCCACGCCTTGGCGATGGGGCATGAGGCTGTGTTAACCCCAGCGTGCCCGTCTCTGCAGATCCCGTTTCCGGTTCTCTTGGTTCTCTGGTTCTCTCGGGTGGGCGCCCTGCAGTGGGTGCTGAGGGCGGCGGCCCTTCCCTGAGGAAGCGCCGTCTTGTTTGCAGAGCTTTGCAGCGTCTTATGTCCCCAGTGGGGACGGGGCTTCAGTGTCTCCATATCCTCGCTGGTGCCTGTTCTTTCTGCTTTTTTTGTTTGTTTGTTTGTTTGTTTGTTTTGTTGATAGAGGCCATTCCTAAGGGGTGTGTGAGGCGATATCTCATTATGGTTTTGATTTGTTGAAAATGTATCGAAATGGTTTTCTGGTGCTAGCCGGTTTGGCTCAGTGGATAGTGCATCAGCCTGCGAACTGAAAGGTCCCAGGTTCATTCCGGTCAAGGGCACGTGTCTGGGTTGTGGGCTCGACCTCCAGTGGGGGACTTGCAGGAGGCAGCCGATCCATTACTCTCTCTCCCTCATCATGGATGCTTCTACTCTCTCTTCCTCTTCCTTCCTCTCTGAAATCAATAAAAATACATTTTTTTTTTTTTTAAAAAGGATGGCTTTGAGAGTTAGTTCTCCCATCTCCTTGAGTTAGGCTTTCTCAATCAATAAGCCTTTAAAAAAAAAAAAAAGAAAGAAAGAAAGAAAGAAAAGAAAAAGAAATGGTTTTCTGAAAGGAGTTGCCACTAAAATATCACTGTGATGAATATAATAGGTGTGAGTACAGTACTGACCTCTTCCTGGCTGCCAGCCAAGCTGCAGGTGAAGTTTTAGGGACTTTTTACTGTGAATTAAATGCTCTCCAATAGGCTTTATATTTCCCGTATGGTTTATTGGCGAGATGATTGGTTAGCTTTTGCTAATAATTACCTAGGCTTCTGAACGTGGAATTCAGCACTGTTACAACATTCTGTGAAGACAATATAATCGCATGCCTTGTATTGCGGAGTTACACTTGCCTGAGTAAATGCAAATGCAATAAAGAAGCCAGAATGGAAACAATGCAGTAATCACTGTAGAGCTCAGATCCAGGCCATGCTAGTCCGAGCTTGCTTTCCTGACTCACTGTCGTTTGCTGTCCGTTTACAGGCCCCGATCTCTCCCACATGAGGAAAAGGACGTTGGGCACTCTTCTTATTGCCCCAAAGGACGTGAGCTCTTTATTCCTTGACCTCATCGCACTCTGCACCCCGCGCAGTCCCTCTGGGTGTCTGTGCACATCTGTTCTTGCCCTCCTGGCTCTACTGGAAGATACACATTGAACAGCAAAGCTGCTCGCTTTGTGCAGTGTCAGTGTTGAGCCCCACACATTCCCTGACGCAGGGATGTCTGACTCAGCCGTGTGGGTCTGGGCTGAAATTCCACCATGAACTTCTTTCCTGAAAATCCGCATTTACTTTTGTGTATCTCCTCGAAGCGTGAAGGAGTTGCTGGCAAGTTTCTCTGTGGAGAGACTTGCTTTGTTTGAAGTCCAAGGAGGCCACACAGGCGAGAGTTTGTTCTTAAGAAGAGGGAACCCCCGGAAGGAAGCAGGTGACGTGGAGTGGATGAACTATTGGGTGAGCGGTGCAGGTCTGATCCTGTGGCTGACGAGCACTGGCCGTGGACATACTCTGTTTCTAATAGTAATTTCTCACTTCTCGTCGTGAAAGGGAAAGTCACAACAGAGCAGAGCTGTGGCCGCGCTCGGTACGTTGTCACGTGCTGTGGAAACGCATCTTCCAGGAGTAGCAACCGCAGGACGGCACATAACAGCTGCACCTGAACCTGTTCTTTTTTGACGAGGCCAATGGGATCAGCGCCGCTGGGCAGAGGAGGCAACTTCGGTCACGTGGTCGCCCTGCTCCTCCCAGGTAGAGTTCTGTCTTGGACATGGGTTTCTGGTGCCACCTCCTTCACTGGGCCCACACCCGGCCTCTTTCTGGAGGGGAATCTGGATCTCTCCGAAACCAGGAGGGTCCCTAACTCCAGCCACGCTCTGGTTGCACACTTTCATTCCAGCTGAATACATTCCACCAGGAAGGTGCTTGTCTCCTCTCGCCCCTGTGTCCCCGGCCCTCTGCATGCTTGTGCGTGTGCACACACACACTCATATACTCACACACTCACACTCACACTCACTCACACTCACAGCCTAGAGAACAAGAGCAGGGGGTGGAGTGAGTCCCTGTCTGCTCCACCCTCACATTCCCGCAGAGCCAGCCAGGATTCCATGCTATGTGGAGGCCGTGTGTGTGTGTGTGTGTGTGTGTGTGGAGGTCGTGTGTGTGTGTGTGTGTGTGTGTGTGTAGGCCGTGTGTGTGTGTAGGGGGTGTGTGTGCACGCACAAGCGTGCCAGAAATCTCCCTCCATCAGAGCAGGGATGGGCAGCTGCCACAGGCTACTTCAGCAATTCCCATGATGCCCGGGAACTGCAGGGTCTCAGGGCCCTTGGCCATGGCTTCTCTGCCCTGGGAAAGCTCACTAGCTCTGTTCCGGGCCTGCCAGCTGGTAAATATTTATTAGAGGAAGTGGTGACTGCGTTTATTCACCGAGTATCTGCTCTGTCCCACTCACTGTTAATAATCATGGTTACAGTTTCCTGGACACTCACCTTTATGGGAACTGACTCTCATTAATACCACAGTGACTCCAGGTGTGGTGACTGTGCAGGTGAGACCAGGCAGGTGGCCCGGGATCTTGCTCAAGTTTATACAGAGGGTGAGTGACGAACCCCCATCTGTTCCCCTGCAGAGCCACCGGCCTTATGCAAGGACCTGGGCCAGATACTCTCACACCAGGTGTGGGGTTGAATAGTGGGTCCCCCCCCCCCTGCCCCGCAACAAAGATATAATGCAGTCCTGGCCCCAGTACCTCTGAGTAAGACCTTATTTGGAAATGGGGTCATTGCACATGTAGTCAGTTAAGGTAAAATGAGGTCCGATGGAAGCAACGTGGCGCCTTAATCCAATATGGCTGGTGTTCTTGTAAGAAGGAGAGGGAGAAGTGGCCGTGTGACGACAAGGCAGAGACTGCAGTGATGTGGCCATAAGCCAAGGGCTGCCTGAGGCTATAGGAGCTGGGAGAGACCGGAAAGCACCCGCCCACAGGTTTCCCAGGAAGCGCAGCCCTGAGACACCTGCCTGGGCTCAGCCTCTGGCCCTGGAACTGGGAGACGGTACATTTCTGTTGTTTCAAGCCACCAAGTTTATGACTCGTCGTTACCGCAGCCCTGGGAACGCATGTACCAGGCGGTGCAGTGTTTCTTAGAGGCAGATAGGAAGCTCCGAGGAATCTATCGGTTCTATAGGAAAACAGCCAGGGGAAACCCGGACAAGGAGGAAGGAAAGCTTGCAGCTTTTGCGCCTGGTCCTACGGAGTGAGGTGGGGCGCTGGGAAGGTATAAGCCCAGGCCAGGGCAGGGGCGTCTGCATGGTCTGGGGGAGCCTGATGCCCCTGGGGTGAAGCCCTGGTGGGCAGAGAGACCGGTGGGGTGACTCTGGGTGTTGGTGGCCCGTGGGACCTGTGGCCTGCCTGGCGGAGGCCTGGGAATACAAGCCAGGATTCTCAGACGACGCCCGAGTGAGCGGGTATGGAGAAGGCCTGGCTGCTCCCCCAGTTATCTTCCAGGCTGAGCAAGGCTGCACAGTCCTGGCCCCTGTACCCGGGGCCCCTCTCGGACGGCACAGCAGGCTGCATTCACTTTTCAGAGTTTACGCTGAAAACGTTCACCAAGTTATAACTGCATGGAAAGGAAGAACCACTCTGAATTCTAGGATAAAATTTCAACTTTGTGAAGGACCCTTCAGGGTTAATGATCAAACAGTGAGTGCGATAGAGAAACAGGAGTTGAGGTGAAATGTCCAAGGGGAAGAGCTCAGCCTGCCCTGGACGGAGCCCAGCAGAGATCTGTATGAGAGCCAGGGCTCATTATGAACTCCTCCGTGAAGAGTTGTGTTCCTCCGAGAGAAGCGTGCCCTACGGGTTATGGAGAGCTGCAGAGCCACTGCAGTAAGAGGCAGGAAGGCACGGACGGAGCGGGACAGAGACCTGGCAGACACGCGGACCACACGGAACATCTTGCCCCATAAAGATGACTACAGATCACTGGGAGGATGGGCCCTGAGGGAATTCGGAAACTGCTTCCCGACCACATTCCACGAGGGGGTAGGGGGGCACTCTCCAGAGGAAAACTAAAAAGTCAGTGGGAGCCTGGCCAGTGTGACTCAGTGGGATCAGCCTGTGGACTGAAGGTCCCAGGTTCAATTTCAGTCAGAGGCCCATGCCCAGGCTGTGGGCTTGATCCCCAGTGTGGGGGGGAGGGGGTGTGGGAGGCAGCCAATCAATGATTCTCTCTCATCATTGATGTTTCAATCTCTCCCTCTCCCTTCCTCTCTGATATCAATAAAAATACATTTTAAAAAATCTATGGGAGCCCGGCTGGTATGGCTCAGTGGTTGAGCTTTGACTTATGAACCAGGAGGTCACGGTTCGATTCCCGGTCAGGCACGTGCTCACGTTGCAGGCTCGAACCTAGTGTGGGGTGTGCAAGAGGCAGTCGATCAAGGATTCTCATCATTGATGTTTTTATCTCTCCCTCTCCCTTCTTCTCTGAAATCATTAAAAAATATATTTAAAAATTAAAATACATATTTAAAAAGTAATTAAAAAATAAAAAGTCAATGGGAGAAAATGAAGGAGAACGTCTTTCTGAAATAGGGGAAGAAAATACTTCTAAAATTAAATGTTAACTCAAAACCCTAAGGGGAACACCCCGAATAACTTGGAGTGGAAAGATCAAATTCAACAGTGTGGATAAAATTAGTTCAGCTAACAGAGAGCATATTTGCAATGTCTAAAATTGACGGGATTAACAGCTAGGAAACTAGCAAACAGCAAGAAAACCCCAACAAAAACAGGCAAAGCAAAGGAGTAATTTCCAAATAAGGAAACCCGAAAGGCCAGCAAGCAGAGTGGAGACACTCAGACATGTTAGCGGTCAGAGGAATGCAGATTAAACAGTAATGAAGTGCTATGTACTCGGTGTCGCCACTAAGTGCGGTGGGGGGCGGCGATGGGCAACCCCCTGCCCGCCTGGGGTGCAGTGCGGGAGCCATGCTGGTTCTGTTCTGTCGAGATATACGTATTCGAGCTCTTCAGCGAGGTAACCAGACCCCCTGGTTTGCCTGGGACAGTGTTGGTCGCGCCCCTTGTCCTTTCATGCTCCGAACGGTCCTCACTTGGATAAGTTACATGGCCGCCTTCCCAGGATCCAAGGAATTCACTCATGGTGGTTTGTCCCACTGAAATTCCCGGTCCACAGGATGTGTATGCAATATTCATGGCATCTGTGGAGGTAACCTGAATGTCCAACGTCGGGGGGAGGACAGTTGAGACGTGTGGATACAGACAAGAAGGACTCAGGTGCCAGGGCAGGGATGAGTGCCCCCCCCTGCCCCCCCGCAACGTGGTGAATAAGAAAGCAGTGCCGAGAGCGGGGAGAGAATCAGAGGGAGATGCCCAATCTTTTCTCCTTCATCAAAATAAAGGGATGTGTACACATACAATACACATTTTGCAGAAAATACACATAAGCACAGAGGTACTCATGAAACAGGATGACGAGGAAACAGAAATGGAAAGAAAAAGGAGTGATTACAACAAAATTCCCCCCTTGATGCATCTGGGTCGGTCCCATTTATAAGAACTCTCCACTGTGGGAGCCGCAGAGGAAACCACACTGACAAGGTAGCAACTTGCCTGAGCACTGCCCAGGGCCAGATGCCCAAGCAGACCAGGGAGGGAGGACACGTGTCTTCAAGGAGCCGTAACCACGGTCCTGCCTTAAATGAAGATGTTTACTAATGAAAAATTCCCTCTCAGCCCTAGCTGGTTTGGCTCAGTGGCTAGAGTGTTGGCCTGCGGACTGAAGGGTCCCAGGTTTGATTCCGGTCAAGGGCACATGCCGGAGTTGCAAGCTCAATACTCAGTTGGGGGCATGCAGGAAGCAGCCAATCAATGACTCTCCTATGGTTGTTTCTCTCCCTCTCCTTTCCTCTCTGAAATCAATAAAAACATTTAAAAAAAAGTTGCTTTAAAACATAATTCCCTTTCAGTACATGGGCCAAGTAAGTCTGGTCTTACTAGTAAATGTCCTGAGAGTTGCTACAGTATTTGAGAGAATGGAGTCCAGTTATTTAGAGGGCGCTTGCATCCCGAGTAGTGTTTGAAAAGAGGGAAATGAAGTCGTTGCTGAAGAAAGCGAGAGAAGTCGGGAGGAACGAAGGGAGGCGAGGTGCTCCGAGGGGCAGGAGGTGGGAGGGAAGACACCAGCCTGGATGGCACAGACAGCAGGCTCCCCTCAGATTTTACAGGGACTGAGACATACAGATCAGAAGCCCTTGAGGTCTCTAACAGGAAGAAATCCTCATTTGTTTCAGGAGACAGAGAGTGAGCAGGACATTTATGGCACCGAAAGGATGGGGCGGGGGTCATTGTCAGCTGGCGTGCAACAGCCTGGGAGAGAGAGATTAGAGGCACCTGAGGCAGTCTGAAGGCATCTAATAAATAATGCTCTCCCTCCCCCGCTCTGGGCTCTGAAACAACACAGGAAACCCTGTGGGCTGATTGTCGATAAGGCCGCATGCAGCCTAGGTCTGTGGGCCGGGGGGCATCCTGGAGCTGAACCGCCACTAAGGGTGTGTGCCCCACGACCCTCAGAGGCAAGGACATGGCCTGTTTTCCTTGCGGAAGCAGTGTCCCCGTCTGAGATGGGATCTTCTCAGTGGTAAATTCTGGAAGGCAGGGGCCTGGCATTGGGATAAAGGGGAGAGAACAGATGACATCAGAATTCGGAGCTTCAGGAAATTCACAAAACCTGATTTTTTCCGTGTTCCTACCTGTTTCATCCCCCCTGGCCACACAGCCCACACCCTCACGTGGAGGAGAGAGGGGATGGCAAACCCCGCCCCGAGGCTCAAAATAGTTCCTGACTGTGGGTGGGCAGTTTTGCTTTTTCTTGGGTAAAAATAATTTCAAAGTGAAAGCAAGTCTTAGGAAACATATGTCTAGTGTCTCATGTCCTCAGGAGGTCAGGTGTCCTTACAAGAAGGCAGGCTGGAATGTCAGCAACTGGGTCTGACACATACACACACACACACACACACACACACACACACACACACACGGTGTTCAAGGTCACCTCTGTGGACTTGCAGGTTTCACAGGAGAGGCCTGTGACAGGCTGTGGGACGTTGTTGGTCCAGATGCAAAATCCAGCTTGCCGGCGAGGGGTTGTGTGGAGACCTGGGAGCTACTCTGTGTCTTGTTGAGCGAGTGTAGAAAGGGCGAGTGAGGGGCTGGGCAGACAGTTTGAGAATTGTCACTCTTGATAAGTCAAGGACTTACACACCAGGCGTCCCCTCGTCCCCTTGTTGGTGGTGGACACCCCTGAGCACTTGGCCAGGCTTGCCCCCGTGGCAGGCCCTCTCCTTCCTGACAGCCCAGAGCATTAACTGCTTCAGCAAGTCAGCTTTTGACAGTCCAAACAAAGAGGAAAGAAAGGAAAAGAAAGATGATGGGTTTTATTTTATTTTTATTTTTAAAATGTATTTTTATTGATTTCAGAGAGGAAGGAAGAGGGAGAGAAAGAAACATCAATGATGAGAATCATTGGTCCATTGCCTCCTGCACGCCCCCTTCTCGGGATCGAGCCCATCACCTAGGCATGTGCCTTTGACCAAAATCGAACTTGGGACCCCTCAGTCTGACCCAAACCATCTAGGGCAAAGATGATGGTTTTTAAATGTTTATTGTTTGTATTCTGCAACCAAACAGCTAGTTAATAAATCTAATGTATTGGGAGATTATTTGTTTCATGTACGTGTATTTTTTCCATATGAAACATCAAACTCGCTCAGAGGAGATGCAGCGACTTTAGGAGGAGCGCTAAGCAGGTTGGAGGGTGCTTTGTTTCTTTTTATTTTTTTTTTATTAAAAAACATAAAACGTGATAAAACATCACTCTTTCTTAAATTTGGATAGAGGGTACATAGTTGTCTGTTGAATTACTTTCTGAAGATTTAACACATTTTATAATTTTAGAAAGATCACAAAATAACATGCTCTCTGATGGTATGGAGCAGACAGAAAGACGTAACTTTCTGAGAAAACTACCACATGCTCACGCGCCCGTGTGCGGGGCTCCGCCGGGCTCACACCTGGCGGTCTCTGGCTCCGTGACCCGTCAGCTAGGTCTGAGCCTTCATCTGCTCTGACTAATTTCTGCTCTTTTGTCCACCATCACGTCTCCCTGCGGCCTGGTGTGTGCTGCACCTCACACCCTCCTTCCTATCTGCTGGGCCCGCAAAGGGCCAATCAGACCTGTTAGAACCCCACCTAAGACTGGAATTCAAAAGCTTTAAGAGAAACCTAGAAGATTCTACACAGATGAGTTCCCTTTTTTAAAAACACAGTTTTCCCGTCTCTGGTTTTCGATGGCGGTTTGTGCAGCTGGGATGTAGGTGAGTAACAAGTTCCCCAGGTAAGCGTTCCAGCAGCCGACAGGGTGGTGAGCGGGAAGAGAGTGAACCCGGGGCACTGGCTGGCACTGAGCAGCAGTGCTCCTTCGTTTCGACACATGCTCCTGGCGCATCTGCAAGGCCCAGGCGCTGCCTCAGCTGCTGAGGACGTAGGAGTGGACCAGACAGACAGGAGCTGCATTGCCTAGCGGGGTGGGGGTGGGGGGGTCACAGAAAATAAAGAGGCAAACAAGCAGGTGCCCTCCACACAGTCCAGCTGGTAACGCGGCAGGAGCAGGAAGGTGGCGGGGAGATGACCCAGGAGGAGTAGGAGCCAAGGAAGGGGTTTAAATTCTACTCTAAGACCCATCAGTGGACCTGACCGGTTTGGCTCAGTGGATAGAGCGTCGGCCTGCAGACTGAAAGGTCCCAGGTTCGATTCCAGTCAAGGGCATGTACCTTGGTTGCGGGCACATCCCCAGTAGGGAGTGTGCAGGAGGCAGCTGATCGATGTTTCTCTGTCGTCGATGTTTCTAACTCTCTAGCCCTCTCCCTTTCTCTCTGTAAAAAATCAATATTTAAAAAAAAAATAAAACACATCAGTGGCCCTAGCAGGTTTGGCTCAGTGGATAGAGCATTGGCCTGTGGACTGAGCAGTCCTGGATCCGATTCTGGTCAAGGGCACATGCCCGGGTTGTGGACTCATCCACAGAGGGAACTGTGACATCGTGCCAGGGATTGGCACATTGAGCTCACGGAGCTTTATAAGATGGCATGAAATGCGTAGCTCCCTTTAACGGTCATCTCTGCCCATGTCAAGCTTACCCGATGTTACATCTGAAATAGGTTATAAAATATTTCAGGCCACAGAGAGGCACAAAGGGTGCTCTGAAGGGTGCACACACTATTTAAAACACTGTGACTGCCACCGGGGCCTCCTGTGCCCCCTGTGGCCTCATGCTCTCTGTCTCGTCACTGCCCGGAATTCTCACCAAAGGTTATCAAGTCCTGAAAAGTACCCCAAACCCTTACTTTGCCGAGGGTACTCTACGAGACTCCCTGTTGCCCACACATGTTCTTTTGAAGTGACTGAGGCTAGAGCTTGTCACACTATCTGTGACCTTTTCTTCATGGGTGAGATTAACCTGGCACGGTGAGGCGATAGGCAGAGGCCACCTGGTAGGAAGCGAGCAGCAGGGGAAGGGGCTGTCCTTGCCCCGGGTTCGAAGGTGCCTTGAGGGCTCCTTGCCTGGATTCAGTGTCACCCGCCTGAAGAACTCCCTGCACCTCCCTCCGGGCTCCTGTGTAGACACCATGTCCCTCCTCCTCTGGCTGAAGACGCCTTCAAGGTCAGAAGTCGGAGGAGAGCAGGGAGTGTGACCGAGACTCCTGGCTCCAGGCTTCCTCACGCCCTCCCTTAGCGCTGATGATAGAAAATGAACAGGACTGACAAGCCCAGGGGGATCATGTCGCAAACGAAAGGTGAAGGTGAAGAGAGAGGCCAGATAAGTCGTTTGTGCCACACCCTAAATCAGGGCTTCTCAAACGTTGGTGCACCTCAAACTCACCTGGAGGCTTGTTGAAGAGGTAGGTCCCAGGGTTTGACCCCCAGCTCCTAAGGGGTAGTGACTCTAACGCACCAAAGTTTCAGTGTCGCCACTGCAGCGATTCTCATAGATTTCTTGGCGTTGTCGTGTGTGTGTGTGTGTGTGTGTGTGTGTGTGTGTTGGGAGGTGGGGGTGGGAGGCAGGGGTGGCTGTGGGGGTTGGAGTGGGAGGGTATTAGGTTCTAAAGTCACATGAAAATAAATTACCATTGGAAAATCACCTGACATCACTCAGAAGACCTATCTATGTAAAAGGCTAACATGCTAAATGCCTGAGAGTCAGACCGGTTGCTATGATGCACACTGACCACCAGGGGACAGGCGCTCAACACAGGAGTTGCCGAGCTGTACAACAGGATATTGTAAACATTAACAAAATTTTTATTAAAATGTTTCTTACATACTGTTATATTAGCTGGGCTGCAAAGACAGTTGTTGTGGGAGGCGAGTTGGATATACTTGTCCTACACTATTTGAACTTTCTCGGGAAAAGTATACCTCTAAGTTGAATCTGAGTAAGTTAAAGACTCCTGCTCTATGACCCAGGGACGTGAGAACAGATCATCTCCATTTTATATGTTACTGGGGGAGCTTGGTCAGTTAAGAGACTTGCCCAAGGTGACGGGCTTGTTTGTGCTGGGACTAGAGGATTTCTGCTTCTGAAATCCGTGATCTCTGCATTTTCCAGCATTTCCCTGAAGGGTAAAGTTCAGGCCACTGCAATCCCAAACATCTAGTTTGGAAGACAATGCCCCGAGATAAAAGCTTGGGTGGTGTTCTATCAGCAGAGAGCGACCCAAAATGACTAAGGAGGCTGGAGGCCAGGAGATGAGGTGGAGATAGTGTCCTGGGAGTCGCAAGTCCCACCTGAACCCTAATTACCAAGGTTACTTAAATATCTTTGTTTCCTTCCCACAGCAGTTACCTTTACATCTTCCTTTTAATAATTTTTAATAAAAAAGAAAGTCAGTTTTTCAGAAGGAACAGACTTGCCCAAATAGAGGGGCGCGGGGGGGGGGGATCTCAGGAAAGGCCTCCCTCTCCACCTGGAGCTCTGAAACACCCTGGACCTGCAGTGGGAGAGGGTCCCAGGCACCCACTGACAAGGGTGCCCGGGAAGTAGTCGCCCCTGTGACAGGCTAGGCATCCCCCGAGGGGCTGTGCTCAGCGCACCGCAGGCCTGATCCTGCCCAGTCCCGCACCCTGTGTCGGAGGCTGCTGCTAACATCTCCTTTGGGTGAATTGGGAGTTTGGTTACAGGGATAGATTGGAGGGCCGTCTGTCTGTGCGAGGCACTTTCTAGGCATCTTACATGAATGAACTCCTTCAGTCCTCACAACCACCCTGTGAATCAGGTGCCGTCACTATGCCATTTTAGTAACTGGCGGGGTTCACACGGGGAGTTGGTGAGCACAGGAGGGGAATTCACAAGCTCCGTTCTCAACCCCTAGTCCACATCACAATCATCTGAAAGGCGTGAAGACCGAGTGTGGGGCTGGGTTTGGGGGAAAGCCTGTGCATTTCCATTTCTGCAAGTTCCCAGGGCACACAGTGCTCCTCACCTGGGCGGCTGGCTTCGAGTGACACTGCGCTACAAACCCTGCTGGCCACCAAAGTACACGTGTTCCTAAAAACTCCTGAGGGCTATTTGCAAAAAAATTAAAATGATTCCTAGCCCTAGCCGGTTTGCTCAGTGGTTAGAGTGCCGGGGCCTGTGGACCAAGGTGTCAGGGCACCAAGGTGGGGTTGTGGGCTCAGCCCCCAGCCAGGGGCGTGCAGGAGGCATCTGGTCCGTGATTCTCTCTCCCTTCTGCTCTCAAGTCAATAAAAATGCATGTTAGAGCCCTAGCTGGTTTGGCTCAGTGGACAGAGCGTGGGCTTGCGGACTGAAGGGTCCCAGGTTGGATTCCAATCAAGGGCACATGCCTGGGTGTGGGCTCCGTCCCCAGTGGGGGGCGTGCAGGAGGCAGGCGATCACTGAGTCTCCCATCCGTGATGTTTCTCTCTCTCCCTCTCCCTTCCTCTCTGAAATTAGTAAAAAATATTTTTAAGAATTCATGTCAGACATGATGCTCCCTAGACCTCCTCCCGCGGAGGCCCTCGCTGCAGCTCTGCGCTGGCCAAGTCAACGGCGACCACACCGTGTCCTCCGGCCGAGTCCTGCAGCCCAGGCCTCCGTGCACCCAGGCCTCCGAGCACCCAGGCCTCCGTGCACCCAGGCCTCCGTGCACCCAGGCCTCCGAGCACCCAGGCCTCCGTGCACCCAGGCCTCCGTGCACCCAGGCCTCCGAGCACCCAGGCCTCCGTGCACCCAGGCCTCCGAGCACCCAGGCTGCCCGCCATGTGTGCGAGCCCGGCGGCAGGTACACCGACGCCCAACGACCTGACCACGGGCAGCCCGGCGCTCGCAGGCGGCCGCCCCGGGTTCACCGACGGCCTCCCGATGGCGCTCTGCTCGCCGGGGCGCGGGCGGCCTCGCACCGTCCATCGTGACCACAAGGTGCGCGGGCTCCGGCCCAGCTCTCCCGGGGCAGCGGCGCGGGGCGGGGCGGGGCGGGGGGAGGGGAGGCTCCCGCCTGGGCTCCGCTCCGGGGTCGCCTGGGGGGCCGGGCGGGGGCGGGCGAGGCGCCCCGGGCGCGGGCGGGGGCGCAGCCATCTTGCGCGGCGCACCTCGCAGGTCGGCGGGCGGGCGGGGCGGGCGGTTAGGGGCGCGGCCCCAGGACCCGCCCCTCCGGGGACTCTCGGCGGCGCGGGCGGCGGGCATTCAGCCGACGCACCGACGCGGAGCGCACAGTCCACAGCCGCCGGTGAGCCGGGCGGGCGGGCGGAAGGTCGGGCGGGCGGGCGGGCGGAGGGTCGGGCCGCGCACTCGGCGGACAGTGCCCGGGGTGAGCCGGGAGGGACGGTGGCCGGGCCGGCGGGCGGCGGGGCGGACCGCGCTTCAGCCCGGGCCGGGGTCCCCTGGGGGTCCCGGTTCGGGTCCATCCCGGCCCCCAGGGCTCGGCTCTCTCTTGGGCCCAAATACTCGGTAGGTGGGGCGAACCCGCCGCGGTGGTGGCGCCGGCCGCCCGCGACCCTCCTCCCTCCGTCCGCCCGGGCTGCGCGGCCGCGCCCTGCGGTCCCCTCGCCGGCCGGGCGGGGACGGGCTCTGAAAAGTGTCGCTCGGAGGCTCGACGGTTGCGGTTTCAGCCGCGGGGCCAACGGCTGCTCCACGAAGTGAAACCCGCCGCGCTCCCCGGCTTCCTGGAGGCGGCGGCCCGCCCGCCCCCGACCTCCCCGCCGGCCCCGTCCGCCCGGCCCGCCGCAGCCGCAGGTTGGGCGGTGACTCCCCCAGCGCCGCCCGCCGGCCCGGCCGGTTCTTCGGCCGCAGCGCGCGGGGCGGGCGCCGGGCGGCGGGCGGGGAGGACGCCGAGCGCTGACGCCTGTGTCTCCAGGTCCCACCGCCGTGTCCGCCGCTGCTGCGCCGGTTGCCGAGCACCGAGGACGAGGAGCCCCCGCAGGAACCGAAGATGCCGAAGCCGGTAAGTGGCCGGGTGCCGGGCGCTCGGTGGGCGGGGGCGGGGGGCAGGGCAGGCGCAGGGACGGGCTCCGGGGACCCCCCGCCGCCTGGCCCCCGCCCCGGCCGCAGCGGCTCCGGGCACGACCCTCCCCCCCGCCCCGGACTCCGCTCCTGAGTTTAAAAAGTCCCTTCGAACGCAGCTCGTTCCCTAAGAAGAAAAGTTGTCGGAGCCGCGGGGAGAGCCCGGGCTTCCGATGGCGCCGGCCGACCCCGTCCCCGCACCCCGGACCTGCCCTGCGCCTCCCGGGCCCCAGGGGAGGCCGCCCCGGGAGCGCTGGCCCTGCGCCGGGAGCTGCTGGTGCCGCAGGTCCTGCTGCGCGGGAGGAGGCCGCCCTGGGCCTCGGTGCGGAGGCCTCGCTGTCGGGCGCCCCGCCGCCCCCCGCGCCCCGCGCACCCCGCGACCCCCGCACCCCGCGCCCCGCACCCCGCGCCCCCCACACGCCCGGATGAACACCGGGGGCCCGGAGCTGCGGGTGCCGCCGGCTCCGGCTCCGCGGTGGCTCTCGTTCAGGTTGCGGGGACCAGGCAGGTTCTTCGTGCTGCGCGTTTCTTAGGAAGTTGTTTGTGCTCCACCTGCTTTTCACAGGGCGGACCGGTGGTGACTGGACATTTACAGGTTCTTAATGGACTTTCTAAATCGTGGTGGGGGGACCGTCTGGATTCACCAAAAGTGGGAATTCATTCCTCGTTTTGCAAACGAGTTCGGTGGCCAGTGCTTTCGTGCTTTTCGACTGATAGACGCTGGGTTTTTCTAAAAGGAGTTTTTAACGAGTGAAGTTTGTCTCACGGTTGGGTTACGCAGGTTGCCATGTTAGTATGCTAATGGATTCAGAAGCCAGTGTAGTTTTTGCCTAAGTTACATCATCAAGATGACTCATTCATGGCGCAGGCAGTTCTTTTCCTACACAGAATTCTTCATTTCAAACGTGCGAGGGGCGCGTGACATCCAGGCTTTCAGAAAAGGGCCTGTGACATGGAGCTGACCTTAAACACAGTCCTTATTCTGGGAACAGCCCTGTGCCTGGAAGCGACTTGGAGAGCAGGGGGCTAGAGGCTACCTGCCTATCGCAGGCGAGCTTTTCTTTATTTTGCTGAAAGAAAAGATGCAGCGTTCAGCTTGTAAGATATCCCTCAGGAAAAAGTCAGGAAACCAGTTTCCAGTCACTGCTTTTCCTTCTCTTTTCTCATAAGAAATTGTAATTTGTTTCTGTTTTTATTGTAGTAAAATATACATCGCACCTTCCCCAACCAGTAACTCCTCGTTCCTCTCTCCCCGCAGCCCCTGGTTAGGGCCCTCATGGAAATAGAATCACAGTACTTGTCCTCTGGTGTCTGACTCATTTCTCTCAGCACAAAGTCCTCAAGGTCCTCCGTGTTGTGGCACGTGTCCAGAATGTCCTTCCTTTTCAAGGTTCTTTCCTATTGCAGGTACATTGTAATTTCATTTTGCTTTCAGAGTCTTTTATGATGGTTCAGAAATTTAGAAAATGTTCTGACAAAGTGAAGATAACAGCCATCATTGGGTGTGTTAGGATCCCGATAACCAGAATCAAGTTTTGAAAGACTTTATTTTACACTAGAGGCCCAGTGCACGTCATTTGTGCACTGGGGCGGGCTGTGCCCTCTCACAGTCCAGGATCCCTCGGGGGATGTCCAATTGCTGCCAGTCATACATCCTCTGAGGGGTCCTTAGCTCTGCTGCAGAGGCGGGAGAGGCTCCCTTCACCGCTGCTGTGCTTGCCAACCATGAGCCTGGCTTCTGGCTGAGCAGCGCTCCCCCTGTGGGAGCACACTGACCACCAGGGGGCAGTTCCGTGTTGAGCGTCTGCCCCCTGGTGGTCAGTGCTTGTCATAGCAACTGGTTGTTGCACTGTTGGGTCATTTGCATATTAGGGTTTTATTGGATAGGATAGGATAATATGTAATATGTAATTTCAAAACAGTGTTGGGAGGTCTCCTTTAGGCGAGCCACTTGGAAATTCCTACCTGCCCCCTTTTCTGTAGGGATGGTTTCTTGGAGGTTTTGACTCACACACACACCCGCACAGAAGGCTGAGGAGAGCTGAGGGCTTTGGATGTGGTCCTTCTAAGGCTGCTGTGCACCATCGAGTGTTTCTTATTGCTGGCTTTTTGGCCCTCTCAGTAGATGTGAAAGGGGGGGCATCCCCAACAAGTTCTGTAGATGTGCTTTTCAAAAAGGTTACTCTTCCTTGTAAATTGATCTTATAGAGAGGAAGGGAGGGAGGGAAAGAGAAAGACGAAACATCCATGTGAGAAACATTTGGTTGCCCCTCACTCATGATCCAACTGGGATCAAACCCTCAGCTGGGGCATGTGCCTAGACCCTGCCACCTCCAACCCACTGAGCCATAGCGGCCAGGGCAGGTGTATTGATTCTTACTGCTCAAGTCCGAGCTGAGGATCTCGTTAGGTGGCTTCGTGTGGTTTGATGTGTGACAACGATCCAGGGGCAAATACCTGTAAAGAGGAATACACCTGAGTAGCTGGGGGTTGGGGCCTCCACTGGACCCCTTGAATTTTTGATGAAGTGTTTTTGATTGATTTGTCTGAACTGAGTCAGTGAGTGACTTTATCCATAAAACACTACAAATGAGTTAATATTTACTTGCTGCTTTCTCTCTTCACACTCTTCTCCAGTCACCACTTGTTAAAAGGACTGAGTGTTCACGCAGTCAGCCAGGTGAGGAGCTTGCGCAGGTGGCTGGGTCAGGTCTTGGCCTCTGGGAGCTTCCAGGCTGGGACGCCGAGAGCTGTCCTAGGGAGGGACTTTAGGTAAAGGGCAGCTCTGCCCCACCTGGGGAGGAGCCGGAGTGGTATGTGTGTGTGTGTGTGGGGGGGGGGCCGGGGGGGATGTTGTTCCCAGGCTCCTGGCTCAGGAAGAAGTCTTTGTGCCCATGATTCAGCCAAGGGTGACCTGCGCTGCTCCTTCCAACCCCCCACTTGCTGTCTTCGTTGTGATGGGAAGGAGGTGTGGGCATTAGAAAGAAAAACCTCCGCGGTCAGCTTGGGAGTGAAGGGAGCCTTCAAGCTCTCTCACAGCTGCGTTCCCAGGAGTTTAGAGCTGAGTGGCCTTGACGTGGCCCCCGTGGGTGCCTGGCCTTTTCTTGCTGACGGGTGGACGTGGAAGTTTCTCATGCAGAAGCGCCTTTCCCTTCAGCGAGAAGCTCGGGAAGTGTGCTCACATTCTGCCCTGTGCCGGATCTTAAGGTAATTCCTGAGATTACCTTGGCTTTCCGGGAAAATACAGCCTCTGCCACTAAATATTTTAAGGGGGTCAGAATTTACTGAATAACTGACACATTTTCCATCCCTCCCACCAGTTGAGGAGGACACAGGGGGTCTCTCTCCTGTTTTCCATCCCCTTCCCCCCGCAGCGTGGGCTGATGGTCAGCTAGGTAGGAAGACTTGCCCAGTGGCAGTGAGAAGTGCTGGCCACGTTAGTCATCTCCTCACACCAAGGCCCAGTGAGCCCTCTGTCCTTTCACCCATCGCTCAGGGGGCGCTGACTGTGTCACTGTGCAGTTGAGGCTGCTGAGATGAGCAGACTGGAGGTGAGGTCAGGGTTCCTGATGAAGACCAGTGGGTGAGAGAGGAACACGGAGGCCAGCTACGCAGGGCTTCCTGTGGCCGTACTCGGGTTTAACTCCAGAAGTGTGGTCATTGCAGCTGCATGTGGGAGTCAGGAGGAGGCAGGTGGCAAGAGTGGAGAAGGTAGACCATTGGAGGGGCTCCTGGTGAGAGTGGTGGCATGGACCAGGGTGGAGGTGGTGGTGCAGAGGGAGAGAGTGGACCTGGTGATGGATGGATGTGCAGGGGCCGAGGGCGGTGCTGGCTGACTTCTGGGGTCTGGCTTGTGTAACCGGCTGGTGGTGCCATTCCCGGAGATAAGGAACCTGGAGAAGGACCAGGTGTGGGAGGGAAGATTGAGGGTTTGGTTTGTACAGGCTCTTAATACATTTAGGACTGTGATTGATGAAAGAAGTCCTTGCCTTCTTTCATAATCAACCACTACCTCCCCAAAGATGTACAAATACCGGACTTCAGCTGCAGTGTAGGGTTAATCCACACAAGCTAGAGGCATCTCACATAGCTGCCGAGCGCCCCCCCACCCCCCCCAACACAGAAGTTAGGGGGAAGCGGGGGCGAGTGCTTAGACTCCGGTGTGGCTGACTCTGTGGAGACGGCCCGGGGCCGGCTCTCCAGTCTGGACTCGGTTGTCAAGGGCAGGAAGGTCCCTTTCCTCTCCCCTCTGTTTTCTCACCTCGGTCCTTCCACACTGACCTCTTGTTAGCTACTGTCCTGCATAATACTTGAGTTCTAACAGAATTTTGAATGCCTTTATTAATACTTATAGTTTGGGAAAGCAAAACAGTATCATTATTCTTAGTGAATTATAGTTTTTTTTACTTAAAATTTTATTTATTTTTTGTTAATCCTCCCCCGAGGATATTTTTCCATTGATTTTTAGAGAATAGATTGGAAGGGAAGGGAAGGGGAGGGGGAGGGATGTGACAGAGACACATCAATTGGTTGCCTCCCCCACACAGCCGTACCAGCCTGGGATTGAGCTGGCAACTGAGGTACATGGCAAACTTTTTTTTAAAGTCCTCACCCAAGGTTATGTATTTTGATTGATGAGAGAGAGAGAGAGAGAGAGAGATGGATGTGAAAGAGAAACATGTCAGTCGCTTCCACCTTGACTAGGACTGAACCTGCACCTGGGCGTGTGCCCTGACTGGGACTCAAACCTGCAACTTCTTGGTGTGTTGGGTGATGCTGCAACCAACCGAGCTGCGCCAGCCGGGGCCACTGACACTTCTGTGTCTGACGACTCGGGGAGTCTTGGGTGACTCAGCACGCCCACTTAGTGTTCAGACATTTTAAAACTCACAGCCTGCTTTCCAAACCATGAGTTCCTTTTGAGTTATCCCTTATAGAGTCCCCAAGTACTCCAATCAGTTTTTAATTTAGGCACTAATTGTGTTTGCTGCTACTAATTAAATATAAGATATTTATTGGTGAGACCAGAAATCGAATTACTTTTCTTCTAACATAACATCCATGCCTGTAGACATAAAGAATAAAGGTTTTATTCTAGACTTCTGTAGTTTAAAAAAGTCATTGTGTTATAAGGTGACTTATTTTGATTAAAATAAAACGGTTAACGGTAATTAATGTACATATTTTTGCAAATACAAATGTAAAGAGCCATATAAAGAGCGTTTTCATAATCCACTATGTACCTGTTCTTCGGCAAGCCATTTCACTTCTGAGTCGATTTTGTCATTTGTGAAGTGGGAGTAAAGGTTTTAAATGAAAAGAATGTCACGTAAGATAAACTGACACAAAGTTTGTATCTATAAAATTCAGACAATTTCTCGTAAGCATTATGTATTTCTTGTGTACCCCCCCCCCTGGAATTTTGCTTTACAAACTTCAGTGTAACCTGTAGCTAAAACGTACGGATTTTCCTTCCCAAGTTGCTGGAAATCAGGTGAAGCTTGTCACTAGCCTCCCAAGGAAGACAGTCGTGTGACGTGTTCAGGTGACTTTCTCCAGCGCGGCAATGTCAACCTTTTTCATTTCATGGCACACATAAGCTCATTGCCACAATTCTGGGGCATGCTGAAAAACAGGTTTTTGGCCAATATGACAAAAAATAGGTATACTTTTGATCTATTCACACCAGGTGGCTGTTGCCGCTTTTTAATTTGGCAACCCCCGGGAAGAGGTCAGTGCCCCCCCCCCCGGCTAGTGTCGGGTGTTGCATGTTTTAAAAAAGCCTTGCTGCGCACGAGTGGCTGTGGCACACCTGCTGGAAATCGCTTCTCTGACGGTATCTACTCTTCATCCTCTGTATCTTCCGGATGTCAGAATCCCCTTGTGGTTCACGTGGATTCCTTGCTTATTACTGAAGCCCCGTGACATGTCCTCGGGTGCTGGGCGCTGGGGCTGTAAACGTAAAGAAGACAGGTTTTGCTTAACTTTAAGGGGTTCTCGGTCTAGCAGGGTAGTCAGATAGGTGGACAGAGAATGACAGGACGGTGGTAAGTGTGGTAAGGAGGTAGCCACCTAACAAGCTTACATTGTGCCCTGGAGAGCTGGGGGCCTCTAACCTGGTGAGACGCTTAGTTGGGTGTTGAGGGTTGCCTAGGAGCTCGCCCGTGCACAAGGGCAGAAAGGCATTAAGGCAGTAGCAGTGGTCAGTTCTGTTTTTCTTTGATTATGAATCATATTTCCCCTTTTTAAAAACATCTTAAGGATTAATGGAATTGCTGTTTCAAAGGAAAAGAAAACTGCATCAACATAATTATCTTTTTAATCTAATGAAAACCTACTGCCTGTTAGGCTAAATCAGAAAAAAGAATGCCCGTCCTGAGAAACGACAGTTTAAACTTTAAAAGCAAAATGAAAATTCTGATCTTGGCCTAACTTTTATTGATAAACTGAGGAACAGATACCACCTGAGGGCTAACTGCAATAGCCAGACATAGGAGATTTTGCTTACCTTTGGTTAAGTTTGAAGTCACTTTCCATATGTGAATTTTCTATTTTAAACCGAGAGATCGGCTTAAGACTGTCTATATTATTAAAAATTGTCTTTATTCTAGGAGGGGGTAGGCAGAGGCCAAGTCTGGCTGTGGCCTGGTTTTTATGGACTCCCAGATAGAAATAGTTTTCACGTTTTTAAAAGTTGTTTAAAACAACAAGAACAATAATATGCAACAGATACTAAATATGGCCTGCACAGCCCCAAATATTTATCTTTATAGAAAAAATTTGCCAACTTCTGCTTTAAGATGAAAATAATTATTGTTTAGCATTTGATGTACCTTCTCTATATTTTATGACTGAGTTAACTTGTGGAAGCAGATTCACTTCACTGTTTCTAATTAAAAAAAAATAAAATCACAGGCTCTGAGCCTGGACACGCACTGGGCAAGCTCTCCCAAGGCTGGCGGGTGGTGCTGAGGCCGGACTGGAAGCAGGGCTGGTGTGCCAGCGGCCTTGCTTCTGTAGGGAAAGTGGCAGCACCCATGTCACATTGCTGAGCCATGGTGCAGGGACAGGCTTCGGGCTGTGCTGGGAGAACGCAGTTTGTGCCTGATATGTGAGTTGGAAGGTGAATGCTGCATAAATGAGCTGCCTTTTTATCACTGACAATTTAAAATGAACTTTGGAGCCACCATAGTGCATGACTTTCTGACCAGATGGTTTCATATCAATCCCTAATTTAGATCACTCTAAAATAGGGCCCCTCACTGTCCACCCTGTACCCCGCTTTATTTTACTCCAGGCAGAAATCTCTAACAGTGTTAGATACACTTGTTTCTTTGCCTTCTGTCTTTTCTGACTGCAACAGCGAGAAATATAGAGATTTTGGGGGGAAAGCGTTATCTGCTCTGGAACAAACTTTAAATTCTTGCTTTTTTGGCAGATGAGCAGAGGGAGGGAGACTGACCGAGTGGGGAGACATGGCTCCCTGGGCCCTGCTTCCTCTTCCGGGATGTCCTCGGAGGTTCTGATGAGGCCCATGGGACAGGGACAAGGTGGGCAGCACGGGACGCTCCTGCCTGTGTCTGTGTCTTCTGTCCCCACAGAGGGCAGAGTCAGTGCAGAGCCCCACCTGTAACTACGAAGTTCTCATCTGATGGGATAAACCACCTCGCCTGGCAGCAGTAGGTGCTCACCTACCCTTTGTCCTTTCCTCGTCCTAGTGAACATCACCACAGCCCTGCATGCATTCATTCGGCCAGTAGGGCACCTCCTGTGTGCCCGGTGTGAGGGCCTGAAGATGCTGGGGCTGCCGCCAGCCTCTACCCCGCTGTGCTGCGAGGAGGAGGAAGAGGAGGAGGAGGAGGAGGAGGCCCTTTTGTTCTTCCTCTCAGGCCTGGTTGGGTAAAGGGCTAAAACCAGTGACTTCCCAGTGGGAGAGCCCGTCCCTCACATGGGACAGGGAGCCGAGGGGGTCCTTCTGCTTCCTCTCGGGTTTGTGCTCAGGCGTCAGGTTCAGGGCACTTTGCCTTTGGGGCGAGTATTTGCGCCTTTGCTGCGCCTGTAGGTTGCTGGTAGAGTCGTCTTAGCCGGTGTCCAGCCTGTCTGTCCCTTACGCTTTTTGAGAGCAAACTGGTAAAAGCTTAGGACATAAATATTAGACGAGAGCCGCCTCGATGAACGTGTTCTGTACGTCAGTATAGTATTGGCATTCAGAGGTCTCATTGCCTTGGTTAAACAATTACGGACGTTGCTTGTTGTTGTTGAAGTATCTGCTTACATAACACATTGCTGTCTGGGTGAGACTTTAAGTGGGACTTAGGTGGGGAGACGGGTGGGGACACTTGATGTTTATTATTAAGAAACTGGCCAAACTGGGCAGCTGGGAATGCAGCGTGGTGACCAGGCTGCGCAGTGCATTCCGTGACCTGCGCGAGTCCACGCTAAAGGTACTTGGAGGCAGTGGGGACGTGGAATACTGACTAAACGTTAAACATGAAGGACCAGCTTTGAATCAGGTTGGGAATAATGATGGTACGGTGTGTGTCCATTCGGGCCACATACTGTTGTTTTCACAAGTGAAGTGTCCTATGCCCGTGAGGCTTTTTAAGGTGACAGGAAGTAGGGGAGTCAGGAATGCTGGGAGGTTAATGCTGTCAGGCTGGCTCAAGACTACATGGGGGCTCCTTAAACTGTTTTCTCTATTTTGTGAATGTTCCCAATTTTCCAAAATAAAGTTTGTTCCCTAAAAGCACATAAGGGTGAAAGGGAAAGATGCTGCCACTCTTCCAAGTTGCCAGATGTTGGAGTCTGGTGGGAGGGAACCCGGGAGGCAGGGCCACTCCTTCCCCTGAGGCCGGCCCGCCCTGCCCCTGCCCGGAGCCACGATTCCTTGGGAGACCCTGTGTGTCTTGGGCAGTGAGGGGAGGGGCTGCTTTAGTTCCCCTGGGCCTTCTCGCTCACCCCCCCCCCCCACACACACACCCTTTACTAAAGGGGATCTAGTCGGACTGTGACAAAGTATGACTTAAACAGGCTGTGTGTGTGTGAACAGCATAAGTCAGATGTGCAAGGTGGTTCAGAAGCATGCGTGTGACCAAGTTTGCTTGTCAAGCAGGCTCTGTGGGCTGGCTGACCGAGCGGGTCTTCTCCCACTGCAGGCGGGCGGCACACAGAGCTGCTTGTCCCGCGCCAGTCCCGCTCACTGGTTTCCCACCATCTCTGGGCGGGCGAGGGGAGAGTGCCGTGACCCAGCTGGAAATAGGTCATCATCTCAATAGCCGCCTTCTGGAGCTGAGACTCTGCAGCGGCGCTCAGGCAGCCACGCTCGGAGACCCATGTGCAGCCTGTGCGTGGCCGGGCCTTCACAGGACCAGAGCTGCGGGGCAGGCGGGGATGGCCTCCTCCCGGGCTGGGCTGGTGGGAGGAGGTGGGCCCTGGAGGAAACAGGACCAGAGCTGGCGGCAGGAATGGGTCTGTACCCACACAAGGTCTTGGTGCCATCAAGATTTATGTACAGCCCTAGCCGGTGTGGCTCAGTGGATAGAGCGTCAGCCTGGGGAGTGGAGGGTCCCGGGTTCGACTCCGGTCAGGGGCATGTGCCTTGGTTGCGGGCACATCCCCAGTGGGGGGTGTGCGGGAGGCAGCTGATGGATGTTTCTCTCTCATCGACGTTTCTGGCTCTCTATCCCTCTCCCTTCCTGTCTGAAAAATCAATAAAATATATTTTTTAAAAAAGATTTATGTACAGTTATAATCCCATCCGGATGAAACAGACTTGACTATGACAAAGTATAAATTAAATGGAGGGGCGGGTGTGTTACCAGCATAAATTCAGCATATGTTTTACTGAAGTTTGCTTATTCAAGCAGATTTTGTAAGCTTGGTGATTAGTGTGGGTCTTACTCCCCATTTTTGACAGACGGCAAAAGTAAAGACTTGGTCAAGTTCAGATACATCTAGTCTAAGCTTCTTATAGGAGAAATGTCCTTTCACTGCAGAATATTTCTGCACATGTGATCTTAACTAGGGGCAAAGATTTTGAGAGTTAAGTGTGGTTTATTTTATAGTAGGGGCCCGTTGCACAAAAATTTGTGCACTGGGGGAGGGGGACGTCTCTCAGCCCGGCCTGTGCCCTCTTGCAGTGTGGGACCCCTCGGGGGTGTTCCACCTGCTGGTGTGCCTGGCCAGCCTGGGTGAGGGGCTGATGGCTGTTTGCAGGCTGACCAAGCCCCCCAGTGGGGACCCTCATCCCATGGGGGTGTGGCCAGTCTGGGTGAGGGGCTGAGGGTCATTTTCAGGCTGGAATCAGGTTTCTGGCGTTTATTTATCTTCTATAATTGAAACTTTGTTGCCTTGAACGGAGGCCTAGGCAGGCAATGAAGCCTCCTGATTGCTTCAGCTCTGTGGCGTCTATAATCGAAACATTGTTGCCTTGAGCAGAGGCCCAGCTGGCCTAGGCAGGCAGTTTCCTCCATCACTTGTGCAATGGAAGCCTCCTGTTTGCTCTAGCTCCGTGGCTGCCGGACGCCATCTTGGCTGAGTTAATTTGCATACAGCTGCTCTGATTGGCTGGTGGGCGTGGCTTGGGTGTGACGGAGTGAGGGTCAGTTTGCATATTACTCTTTTATTAGATTAGATATCCTTTCTTAAAGCAGCAGGCTAGCAAAGCAGTTACCTTGTTTGACATTTTCATTCTTTCATAGCCACCACCACACACACACACATACACACTCACTCACACTCACACTCACACCCTTGAGAAAGGAAAGACTCTCGACAGAGTTCTGAATTTACAAAGAAAACAGTCCATTCCAGGTGGGGAGTGAAGTGCAGTCTGTGTATTTAATTTCCTATGTTTTATGAGTCTAGAATGAAAAACCTTTGTAGCATGTGGTAGTCATGCTGGCCCTGTCCCATACTTTGTCTTTTGTGGGTTCCTAAGCTTGCGGATATAATTACCCTCACCGTGAAGTGAATTAAGTTGGGGCTGAAGTATGTATGACACAGCTAGAGAACCTGCAGCCAGTGTTACAGAATCAAGACTTCAAGCTCATTAGATAAAGTGACCTTGAAGGCAGATGGTCTGTTTCTGAAAGCGAATACTTTCTTTTGCAGAACATAACGTTCTTAGATGATTCCTTTTCCCTTTCCTTTGTAAAGTGGTGTCTAGGCATTCGAGTTTAGCCTGTGTGGCTCAGTGGTTGGAGTGTCATCCCATGCACTGTAGGGTCGCAGGTTCGATTTCTGGTCAGGCTCCTATACCAGGTTTGCCAGTTTGATCCCCTATGGGATCCCCTACGGGAAGCAACTTACTTGCATCGATGCTTTTCTCTCCCTCTCACTTCCTCTCTTAAAAAAATTATCAGTGAAATTACTCACACAGTGTAGCCATTCCCAGTGTAGAAGTCAGCTCCTCCCTCATAGCAGTCAGTCCCTTAGCCCTTGAGCAGCACACGCTGTTCCCAGCACGGTTTATTGGGAGGGAGTGAGCCTCTTTCTAATGCGACTGCTGAGAAAGCGCCTTCTAGCTCTGAGTGGAGCTTTTCCCTGGTTACAATGAGCACAGACAGGACTGGTCTGTCTGCTTTGTGTATTGCTAAGAGCCTTGGCTGACAGGAAGTGGGTCTGGGGGCAGGAAGTGGCTTACATTCAGAGGCAAAAAGAGCTATTTAGAAAGATTGGGGATTTCATTACATGTTCTTGAAATTTGTTGGTTGATGTGGTCACTTCCCTCTTATGCATAATTTTACCTAAGTTTTCACCCTGGAATTTGGAAATACAGACATTTCAAAAGTATAAAACCATTGACTATATTGAGAGCTACTTAGGAATAATGTTTAAGAGCTATACAAAGATAAATTTTGTTAGAGGTTGATGACCAGAAGTTGAGGAAGTTGTGTAAACTTTTCTGGGCCTCAGTTTCCCTAGTGTTTAAAAGAAGGGGTTCAGGCCAGCATCCCATCTAGTCACCCTACCACCTCGTCACTGTTTTCCTTGTTCTACTTGTAACACACACATTATAAACCATAAAAGAGAGGTGTAATGCGGGTAATGATGTTGGTGACATTTTCATTTTGGCCTCTCTGTTCTTAACATGTTAAATAACCACCTGAAACAAGTGATCTGGAAATTCCAAGGCCCAGCTTTCATGCTGATAACTCTGCCCTGTTGTTATCTACTGCATATTAATTAGAATTGAGCTTTTAAGTTGTAAGCTTAGCTCAGAACGAGGTAAGGGTAAGGGTGTGTGTAGAGTTAATTTTCATGGTGAAGTTACCCTCAGAATTCCTTGAAGTGCTATGGAATTCTCTGCGAAATGAGGTCAGGGCTCTCTGGATAAGAGGCGCACACCCACCCCATTCCTCCAAGTTAGAGTTTACACTCACACTTCCTAAACGAAATAAATAAGGGCTGTGCTTAAACTGAACCCAGAAACTCGACTAAACAACTGCCTGGTTCGAGTCCAGTTGGCTCATTGGAAGTTGAACTGGATTTTCATGAGTATTGGCACCTTGGGTGCACACCGGCCAGTAACTCCCTTTCTTGCACCTCCATCAGGAAGGAGGGGAGGCAGGCCGGGGCTGTGCTGTCCCAGAAGGATGACGACTTACTTAGCTGGAGGCACTAGGACCTAGTGACCAGGTGGTGGGTGGATTCAGTTTCTGGATAGATACTCCTGCAGGGAAAGGCTTTCCGGAACTGCCAGCGCCTGTCCACTCACCCTAGCTTGGATTTTCCCGATGGGAAACACGGCTGTCAGGAGGCGTGGGGTTCCCTGGAGCTCTGTGATGGGCACCAGGAGCCTGGGGAGCAGCTAGCCCGCATCACAAAGTCCTGCTCAGCAACTCTCAGTACCTGGTGTTCCCACAAGTAGCGTGACTGCCCATCCGAGACCCCTCGGCGAGTTCTAGGAATGACCGAGATGGGGGGGGGGGGGGCGGGCGGGCAGCACTTTGACCTTACCACAGGTGGACTCTTGTCAGCCCTAACATTTGATGGCTTTACTATCCCCGTCACAGGCCATAAAAACCGAGAGAATTACCTGGTGTTGCGTAAGTGGAACTGTCAGAGTACGAGTTCTGGGTCTGCCCTACCGCCTGTCCTTGTTGGGTTGTTGCGCTGCAGATGATGCCGTGGACTTTTCCCAAATTGCCTGACAGTTTTTGTTATTTTTAATTACACAATCTTTTTACAAGGAGCCAGGTTTCCTAAGCCCGACCAGCCAGTCACTTCGCCTTCACTCAGGTTCTTTTGAACCTTGAAAGAGAAAAGATCAAATGATGTGATTGGGTATAATTTAAACTTAAGATTTGGAGGAGCTGGAAGGGAAGCACGAGCAATATTACGTCATCCGTTAGTTTACAGACCTGCCAGAGGGCTGAGTTAGCAGTGAATATGTTTATGCTGTTATCCCACCCTCTCTAAAGGTCGAGAAACCTCAGGAAGCCTGGTGTTAAGAGCTAGAGCTTAGGCATGTATCTCTGGAATTTCTAACTTCGAGGCCAACCTGCTCTGGGCACATGGTGGCGTGTGGCTGCTGCTGGTGGTGGGAGCGCTGGGAGAGGGACGAGCTGGTGCCTTGGCTGGTGCAGATGGTGTTAATGTGGACTTGACTGCATTTAATGAAAAATGGTGTGTTGGGACCACAGTTCCATTTTACTTGTTTTCTCTCTGTACAATAGTTTGGGTGTTTTGATGAGTACCTCCCATTAGCAGCGTACTGGTTTTATTTTGGCCTCTCTGTCCTTGAAGGAATTGTGTACTACAGGGTGGTTTGTGGCCGGCCTTTCTGGAGTAGAAGTTGGGTGGTTCTAGCTGTCTGTTTGCTAATAACTAGAACAATGTAGAATATGGTCACTGGGTTTTCAGTGGCAACGACTGTCATACCATCTTGTTTGTGTAAACAGTGCTGCTGGGGGCAGCATTGCACATTGAACAAGACAGAGTCTCATTCTGTAAAACAGAAAGGAAGTTATCCCTTAAATAGCAGCTGCTACGGTGGCACCCGAGAAAGGTGGGTGACATGGAAAAGGGCTGAGAAGCAAACCATTGGCTTTGGGGCTTCCACTTGGCCTTCCGGGCTGGGGCCGTGGAGCTTTACTGCCAGGGGAGCTGGTTAGCCAGCATTATGAGGTGACCACTGTGTCTCGTTGGCTGTGACTTAGTGAGAGTGTTATTCATAGAGGCTGGTTCTTATCTTTCTCAAAAGTAAGGTGCTTAGGATCCAAAAAGAGCGCCGAATAGGGACCCATCTGTTGGATACGGGTTTCATTAAGGAAACGTGCCTCTGCGAGCTCAGGTCTGCACGCCATCCCTGCGAGGGACACCGGAGTGCGACGCCGGGGTCCCGGCTGCAGCGCACACGGCAGCAGGAACCCTGCCGGGAGGAGCGGGCCTGCCCTGAGCAGTGCTGCCGGGGTGTGGTCTCCCCTGTGACCTGGGAGAGCTGTGGATTCCTGGGCCTTATGCCAACCCCCTGAGTCAAGATCTCGGCCTGGGGCCCGGGAACTGTTTCAGCAGGCCCTGCAGGTGACTGCCGTTCCCATGGGAGGCGCTGCCGTTTCCTAGGCCTTTCCCGAGGGCCCTCTGAAACACAGATCAGCGGCTGAAGCGCGCAGTGGTGATCAGGGCGACATTTGGGGGTTTTGCTGCTCAGATGGAGCGCCGTCAGCCCCACCTAGAATGTGAGGAGAGAACGTGGTTTGCTGGGAGAACCCTGAGCAGAGCCTGGCTCTCCGCTCCGCTCCCCGTGCGGTTGCCTCGTGTGAAGAGGGAAGTCGCTCGAATCCGTGACGACTAACATCACTCCTGGCGGCAGGAGAGCCGGCGGCCGGTGGCAGCCGGCGGTTTACTGTGTGCACATGAGTTTGGCAGCTGGGCCCTTTTCCCGAGAACACAGACTGTTTTCATTTACAGCCTAAAAACAGTGAACTTACATTGAATTTAGTTTTTAAAAGTTTACTTTCTTCATTGTCCCCCAATTTTTTTTTCTTACCAATTCGACTAAATAGGTAGTCCAGCTCCAAGTAGGTAGACAGATGTGACCTACCCAGACAGTGGAACATTATTTGGCAGAAAAAAAGGCCTGGAGCCCTGACCTGCAAGGGCGTGGATGAACCGGGAAAACATGCTCAGCGACAGAAGCAGGTCACCAAGACCCCATTCTGTTCGTAGGATGCAGAGCAGGGAAGTCTGAGGAGGCAGAAGTGAGTCTGGGTGCCAGGTAGGTGGGAGGAGGAGCAGGAGGGACTGCTGATGGCCGCGGGGTTCTCTGCGGGTGACGGAACGTTCTAAAATTAGGTCGTGGTGTGGTTGCGTAACTCGGGGAATATGCTAAAAAGCCACTGAATTGCTTACTTTAAACAGGCAAATGTTATGGTTGTAAGTTACACTTCAAGAAGGCTGTAATTTTAAAAGTACGTAACAACTCAGCATGAAGATGAAAACACAATATTGTCCGTGTGATTTTTCAATTAAGTGACCAAGCAGGCACCCTCGATGCTTTCTCCCTGGGCTGGGGGCTGTCCGCAGGGAGAAGGGACCGACCTGCTTCCCGCCCGCCTTCCTAAGCACCCGGGGGGCCTCAGCCGAATGTTTGGAAGCTGTTGGGAGTTGCTGAAGTGGCGCCTTCGGAAGAGGCTGGAATGTGGGAAAACAGCGCTGACCTTTAAGTGACTGTGAAGGTCAGGCTCCCGGTGCAGTGGCCGCTGTGGTGCCGGGTAGCTCCCCTCCCCTCCCCTCCGCTCACTTCTGAGCAAATGCAGGTGTGAAAATACAGGGATTAATTTATCACTCAGGCAGGGCCTGAAAGCCAAACCTTCAGAGGTGACCCAGGGGTTTCCCTTATTTTCATGGTTCTCCTGGTTTTGAATGAGCTGAGGGAGCAATCCCGGCCGCTGGCATGACGCCGGGCACCGGGAGGTCTGGGGCAGAACCTGTCTTGGTCTTTAGTTCTGTGAACAGTCTGACTGGAGGGTCATCTCAAACCAAAGGAAAGCGTTGCAGGAGGACGTGGGCACTTCCCAAAGGCAGTAGTGCCAAATATTTACCAAGGCGAGGGAGATGATGGAGGGGATCATTTGACCGCCAGCAGTTCAGCCTTCTGCCTGGGTTAGAAGTAAAAGGTCCTTTGGGCCCCTCAGTGTGTTCTTTCTTTCACAGGCTCCGGGAGGTTCTGAAGTTAACCTGGGAGACTCAGGTGTTTCAGAGTGCGATCTGGAAGGACTGGTGCTCGGGATAGTCCCCAGAAAAGAGACCTGGGCAGAGCCACCTGGGGAACTTAGCCGGGCCGTCCTGGGATTTCACAATTTGAATTAACACAGCAAAGACTCTCAGAAGCCTTTCAGTTAAAGAAAAAAGAAACGCAGCCTTAACTTGTGTGACCTCGAAATGTCGCTGCGGCCCCTCCCCCAGAGCATCACCTCTCTGTCCCTCTCTTTACCTTCAGGTATTTTGCAGAGAACTCAGCTGCTGACGTGGCTCAGAAGGCATGAGACACTGAGTTAGTTACATGGTGTTAGAGGTGATGGTCCCTTACGGATACTCTAGGTCCCCGGTTACGAACTTGATTCTATGCCCCGGCCTGCAGGGCAGGGGTTGGCGGGGGAGGCCCGGGTCTCTCTGTCTCATGATTGCTCAGTTGGAGGGAGCGAGCAGAGGGGACAGTGGGTTTATTTTGTTTAGTGGGGTGAATTGTTATTGTGCGTTTTAAAAAAGAAGATTGGGGCCTAAATACTTTTCATTCTCTGATTTGTTAGAGCTGTCAGTTGCATGGCAGCAATAAGCCTGTAGCCCCTGTCTCCTGCCAGGAGGCTTACAACCCCTGCAGGAGGTGTGACCACAGGCAGGAGGCTTTCTTTTGTCCCGGAAGCAATCTCCTGGCCACCTGCTGATGGCGCTCCCCCTGCGTTATTTTCTGAGGGGCCCTCCCCTGCAGCCCCTGCCTCCTGCTCGGAGTTGCCAGGTATTCTCAGTTCCTGCTCTCACCCTCTCACCTGCCCCTCTGGACTCCAGACCTCACATTTCTGAGCTGGAAAGGACCTCAGGGCATGTCATCCAGATCTTCTTTTGCACATACGGGGCTGAGTCCTCAGTGGGTTACAGCACCAGGTCTTGAACCCAGGCCTCCCAGCTGCTCTGCTCCTGCCTGCCGGTCAGTGACTTAGGCAGTCCTCAAGCCGCTTGGGTGGCTTTAGAAAATACACAGGTTCTTGGGCTGGGGCCCAGAAGCTCCAGCGTTTGTAAAGCTGCTCTGGGCTTCTAACGGCCAGTCCCATTCGGTGCATGGCGGCCCCTCGAGTCCATCTCTGGGGGTTAAGTCATGTGGCTCCAGGGCAGGGAGCTCTGACTCCTCTCTGTCCCGTGACCCCCGTGGTGTCGGCATCCCCAGCAGGCACTGAGCACATGAGCCTCCCAGGATGCAAGGTGTTCTGTCTGGGGTGGCTGGGAGCAGCAGAATGACCTGTCGTGGTTCATAGGTGTGGAGTGTAGGAGCTGAGCTGACCCCTAATAACAGCAAGGATAATTTTTTAATGAGTAGATTATTAAGCAGAGGGTAGATAGAGTCTAACAAGTAAGTTTTCATTATCTTCATTAACTAAGGCAAAGGAAATTTTATGTGTTGAATCCTGATATTCAATAATCTGCATTATGTAGTCAAGTGACCTGGAGCAAAATACCCATGAAATTCTAGTCATTATTCATGAAACACACAACAACAATAAAACATGCACAGCATTTTGCTTAAATTTAAGTTTTACTGGCCAGTTTTCTTGTTTTAGTCTTTTTAGGCATTTGTCTCTTGCATATACTGATACTCTAGTAAGAGCTCAGAAACTGAACTCTCCTACTGAAGTAAAAATAAAAATACAGCTCACCCAGTAGCTAGCTGCTGTGTGGTGCTGCTGAAGGTGGTCGTCGTGAAAAATGTACCCATTGGAGCCATATTCTCCATGAGGGGCTCAGGCGTGTGCAGTGCCAGCTTTTCCTGACTTGTGTCTAAGATAAGTCGTTTTATTAGAAAATTCTGACATAGCACATAGTTGTGGAAAGATTTTTTTAATCAACTGAGGGCGAACTTTCATCTAAAGTTATGTATCATTTCCCATTATGAACACGGAGCAAGATGAGGTCTGGTTCCTTACATGTTCTGACACTTTAGACCTCACAGTGTGACTCTGTGTCTGAGCGTCAGTGGAGAAGCATTTGGAAGGAGACATGAATTATTAAATTATCTAGACCATCAACCACATGGCTCTGCGTGTGTATATGAGGCAGGGGGTACATGAGCAAAATTAAACTTTAATTGTCACCACCCACTCTGAACATAACTGAGTGTCGAGAGGTGTTTAGTATGTTGGCAGCCGTCTAGGGGTAGATTTTCAGTGACGGCTGCTCCTGCACACACTCCTGCACCCTCACCACGCCTGGTGGCTGTGCCTCCTGCAGCGGGTGTGGCCTCTGAGGAAAGTGTGCTCTAGGAGACACACCAAGACGATACCAATTGCAAAGCATGTGCTCTTGTCCCCAGTCTTTGCACGAGGTTTGGGTGTTTGGACTTCAAGTTCCTGGACCTCTGACCTGCTGTGGGGCCACCTCCTGTGGATGTGGAACCGTTCGATCCCACCCGATCGCTGGGCGGCACTGCTGATGTGGGCACCAGCTTTCGTGCATGTGTCGAGTTCGCCAAAACCAGTTGCTGGGCATGGAAACCTCTCATGAAGGCTGTGTAAAGGAGCGGGGATTTAGATGTTTCCTTAATTCCCAAAGCCTGATTTCTTTCAAAGCCCCTGGATAAGTAGACCAAAATATGTATAGAAATGGTCCATCCTGTTTTCTGAGTACATTTTATTTTAAATTTCGGTAGAAGTTTATGCTGCTTTCAGCACATCATTAAGGATCATAAACTGGAATATCATTTCCGTCGTCTTTATAAACATGGACTGTTGAACATGCTCCTGACCAGGGCAGTGCCTCTGTGGTCCTTTGTCCCGGAGAGCACGTGGAGGGGTGTGGGGTCCTGGTGGGTGTCCTGCTGCCCGGGCACTGTGTGTAGGTGGGCGCTGGCCATTCTGCAGACCAGTGCTGTGCTGTCCAAAGGCCGAGGTCACCCTGTGGGAAGCACCGTGGGGCAACGACTAGTCAGGTGACCCCTCCCCCCTTGAGGTCACGCGGCCTGGCCACTGGTCACTAACAGCTTATTGTATTATTACTTGTGAATTCCAGGCAGTCTCAGGTCACATGGACCCCACAGAGGTCGTTTTGTGGTTCCATTGCCCGCTCTCATTTATTTATTAAAAAAACAACAGTTCTGTCATTTCAATGCATGTACATATGTGCTTTGTTTTCGTTATTTACCACAAGTAAAGGTGAGGAATTGTTCTCTTTTAAGTTGTTTTTACTGTTTCCCTTCATCCCTGCTGTGTATGTGCTCATGTGAGTGATGTAGGTGCTTATGTAAGTGGATCGAGCATCTGCCTGTGGACTGAAAGGGTCCCGGGTTTGATTCGGGTCCCGGGTTTGATTCTGTCCCGGGCCCATACCTGGTTGCCAGCTTGATCCCCTGTGAGGGGTGTGCCGGAGGCAGCCGATCAATGGTTCTCTCTCTTCATTGATGTTTCCATCGCTTTCTCCCTCTCCCTTCCTCTCTGAAATCAGTAAAGACATACTTTTAAAAAGGGAGAAAAGAATGCTGCTAAGTGTGACTTGTCCCTTGTTCTCTAGATCAATGTCCGAGTCACCACCATGGATGCGGAGCTGGAGTTCGCCATCCAGCCAAACACGACAGGAAAGCAGCTTTTCGATCAGGTTGGTCTCTGGGAACTTGAGGGAGAATTCCCATTTAGAAAGAAACTTTTGCAACATCCGAGTCATTTTGTTTGCTAAGCATATTCCTTGGTGTGCTGCCTGCTTCTCTCTGTAAGGGGCTCACACTGAGGACTCCCCAGGGCTGGCCCTGCTCACAGCTCCGAGGGGTACTTTAGGGGACATCGGAGGCTTCCTCAGCAGCCCAAGGGTGACAGGGCTGCCGGTGCCTGGGGGGTGGCAGCACGCCACCTCCACTCTCCCAGCTGTGCCGCACCCACAGCTCTGGCTGGCTGCCCTCTGCCCCCGGCTCTCATGGTCACCTGCCTGCTGCTTGCCTTCAGTGTGGGGCTGGGGTGCAGTGGAGATGCCCGAGAGGGACCAGCAGGCCAGGGTTCCAGGGTGACCCTCCCCCCAGCTCTTTCTGACTGTGAGTTGGCTCAGACGCTCATCCCTGAGCTGGGCCCCATGGAGCCGTCAGGTTTTCTCTCGCAGCCTGAAGGTGAGCGTGGGGTTAAGGAGCCGCCTGGACAGCTCTTCCCCAGGACAGTTCCTTAGCGAGCAAGGTCTTCTTTCTGGGCTGAGGGGGTGCTGCTCCGGGGCCGAGGTCCAGTGGGCAACAGGACGGGGTGTACGCAGGCCCTTGAGCTGTGCTCGCCTTTCTGAGGCCCCAGTGGGCGGAAAGCGATGTTCCCATCCCAGTGCCAACCCGGGAAGTGGAGTGGGTGCTGTTGGGGAGACCTGGGGGGTAAGATTTTAGCAAATCTAGAATCTGGAGTGACTCCCCGCTGCTGGGTGGGACGTCCTCTCATCGCCCATTCCCTGTGCTGCCCCCCCTCCCTCCCCAGCAACCCCAGGGTTTCAGGGTGACAGGCCTGCCAGTGCCTGCGGGGGTGGGGACACACCTCACCACTCCCGGTGCTGCCTCGCCCAGCGAGGATCAAGACATTTACTGCTCTGGGTGGGGCTGGACTTGGTTCAGATTCTAAAGGTTTCGCCTGGAAGGTAATCTTGAAGTCTTGGTCCATGGAGCCAGCTGAGCTGGGGGGGAGGGGGGCCGGGGCAGGCGGGGGAGGGGCCCCGGTGCTGTGTTAGCTATGCCTGCAGCCACTGTGTCCCTCAGTCACAGACCATCCCTGTCTTTAATGAGTGCCAAGCTGACCTCAAGCCATTTATTTTTAAAGCAGAGCTGGGAAGCTCTATGTTAGGAAAGTGGGCAGGGAGGTGAGTTAGACTGACCCTCCTCTCTACCCCAGGAAGTCTCTGCGGTGTAACCAGCAGCCCCTGGCCCGTGCTGTGACTGGGTCCTCGTCCAGGGCTCTGGCTTGACGAGCGTGTCACAGGTCAACAGCCACGCAGGAGGCAGGTCCCTGACAAGCCGAGGGCACTTGCCCACTGCTGGCGTCCAGAGGGGCGCGAGGACAGAGTTTTGCTGTGTGACTGTGCTCAGTATCTCCATCATCAGGAGTGTTTATCAGCCGCTGCTTAAGATGGAGTGAAATAGACACATCCCTGCCTTTTCCTTCCCAACCCCCTGCCATTTACAGCGCCACCCAGGCCGAGGGAAAGGAACAGGCCTGCTCCTCTCCCCCCTGTGGGGCCAGCCTTGGGTTGGGCTGAGGACCCCGAGGGATGGTGAGGTGCCTTTCTCTAGGGAGCCGGTTGTCTCCCGCAGGGCGGGCACAGGGTGGCTATGTCCTCTGAGTCTGTTTTGTCATGTTGGGAACGCCATCGGCTAGAAGCAGGGCTGTGAGACTCGGAGAGGCCAGTTCCCCAGAAATCTGTGGGAGTTCACGTCGTGGAGCCACGTGGCAGAGTAGGCACCAGACTTTTTCACCAAGAGAGTGAAGTCCAGGCTCTGTCCACGGTGGTTCCAGAGTCTGTGACGCTGCGGGAAGGGGCTGGCATGCCTGCTAGGTGGGGAGGACTCTGAGCTGTGGCCCTGAGCACCCGCAGGGGCTGACGAGGGGGAGGGCCAGGCCAGGGCTGCGATGGGGGTGAAGGGAGGCCGGACGAGAGGGCGATTGCTAGAATGTGGGCTTTCTTGAGCAACTTTGAAGCAACCCAAACAGGAAGGCAGGGCAGGTCTTACACGCCAACGAGGAGGAGATTCGCAGGAATAAGAAACGGCAGCTTTGGGCATAGAGACTGGTCTCTGAATTGACTTTCTCTACCCTTGGCTGCTGTGAAAACAGGACATCAGGTTTCATAAAAGACGTGGGACTTCCTGTCCTCTCTCCCCACGAGAGGAGTCCTGGGTGGAGTGCCTTCTCTCATTTTGGGGGAGCAGAAGGCGCAGGTGAGCAAGGCGGTGCAGGGCATGGGTCGCACGGGCTCCTGGAGCTCTCGCCGGCGTCTGTCCCCCAGGGCGGGGAGCAGTCTGCGTGGCATTTCTGACTCTATTTCAGCAAGCGCTCCAGATCCCAGCTTCCTCATCGCTAGTGTGTGCAGTGTTTCCCTCTGAATGTGGTAGAAGATGTATTTGAGGGACAGCTAAAGGCCTTCTCTTTGGAGCCTAACATGGTACATCATGGGCTTCAGGACTGCACAGCAAAGCCTGGGACTGGCCTTCATGGAAACGACGGGATAATCCAGTAAGTTACAGAGAACAGCAAGAAGCAAAACGTGTTTTCTGCAACAAGTGTCCGCAGCTGCATGTCTGGTTCCAAGACACGGACCACCAACTTGCGCATGGCCCACGGGACAGGTTTTTCCTAGTGACATGGAGCTTTCCCATGTGAAACCCTTGTTCCCGTGTGAAACCCTTGCTGTGACCCAGGGGTGAAGTCTCCCCCTCTGCGGCAGAAGATGAACTTTCTGGGCCTGTGTGACGCCGAGACTCCCCGCCCCTCCCTGGAAGTGTGCCACCATCTGCCTTCTGACTTTTCTGGGCTGCTGGCTCCCCGTTCCTGGACGCAGGGTCTCGGGCCAACTGGCTGAGAGGCAGGGCAGCCCGAGGAGAACCGAGTGCGCCTGTGCCTCACGTCGGCAGCATTCAGCTCCTTCCCCGTGGGCACGCCTGGCAGTGACAGCACATCTGTGGCACACGCCGTCACTGGTGTACCCTGTGCTCCCTGTCACTCAGCTCGCAGTGACTCAGGAACACGGGATGGAGTTCAGGAGCAGGAATGAGATTCTAGAAGGTCTTAACATTTTGTAACATTTAATGTAAACCAGCATCTGCTCAAGTCGATACTAAAAACAAATGGTTCTGGCTTTGGGGTGATGGGATAGCCTGTGTCAGCTGGCTCCCTGCACCGTGACCGCAGCCCCGTGGCCGCGCTGCTGGTGGCGCTGCCCGTTCCGTGTCTCACGGCCGTTGCCCTCTCTCTCTCTCTCTCTCTCTCTCTCTCTCTCTCTCTCTCTCTCTCTCTCTCTCGCAGGTGGTGAAGACCATCGGCCTGCGGGAAGTGTGGTACTTCGGCCTCCAGTACGTCGATAATAAAGGGTTTCCTACCTGGTTGAAACTTGATAAAAAGGTAAGTCACAGGCAGCAGCGCTGTAACTGGGTGTTGGTCCTCCTCGTTGGCTTTGAGCTGGAGCACTCTCTCGGACTTTGGTTCTTGTCCTTTTTATTTGTGTAAAAGTTTTTACAGACAAAAAGGCCGCAGGTGCCAGTAAATGGGGATACGGGTTGGCAGTCGGACCCTGGCATTTCCCCTCGATGCTAACTCACCCAGCGTATGAGGGTTAATGCTTAGTATTTAGCTGACCTTAGTGTTGTTTTTTCAATGCGATTATTAAATCTTCTAAACCATGAATCACCTACTGTTTTGCAAGATCCTGTTACTGCTTTGTTAGAGCCTGTGATAGATTATCTCCCAACTTGAAAGACGGATCATTCCAGTAACAATTATAGAGAACAGCAAGAAGCAAAATGTGTTTTCTGCAAACAATTTGGAAAATGTCCCTTTTCCAAACCCCGCTCTCCTCCCGAATTATACGGCAGCAGGGGCGGTTGGGGCTGTGAAGGGGGCGAGGCGTGAGCTCCGTGGTCCACGCTGGACTGGCCACGTGGCCAGACTCCAGGTTCCAGGCTCATGGAGGTGGAGTTGGGCTTCTCCATCGCCCCATCCCCAGAAGATGGGGCCAGGCTGGCGCCAGGCTTCCCACAAAGGGAGGGTGTGCGGTGGGACTTCTTAAACTGTCCTTTGGGTCTTACATGTACAAGGCAACCTCCAAGTGAACCGTATTTGAGACTGGCCCGCAGGGCCTCTGAGCCGAGCCGTGGGGGGCAAGCTGTGCTTGGGGGGCGGGACTTCTCTCCTGAGCCCCCAGTGAGCGCTCGGCCTCTGTCCAGGTGTCAGCCCAGGAGGTCAGGAAGGAGAATCCCCTGCAGTTCAAGTTCAGGGCCAAGTTCTACCCCGAGGACGTGCCTGAGGAGCTCATCCAGGACATCACCCAGAAGCTCTTCTTCCTCCAAGTGAAGGAGGGCATTTTGAGCGACGAGATCTACTGCCCCCCCGAGACCGCAGTGCTCCTCGGCTCCTACGCCGTGCAGGCCAAGTTCGGAGACTACAACAAGGAGCTGCACAAGTCGGGGTACCTCAGCTCCGAGCGGCTGATCCCCCAGAGGTGAGCGGCCAGGCCTGGGGCGGGGCAGATGGCGAAGCAGCAGAGCGTGGACGTCCAGGCAGCGCTCCTCGGCTGGCACGCCGCGGTCGCATGCCTGGCCGTCCCGGGCACTGGCCTTGCACAGTGGCCCCTGAGGGGCAGGGACCCGCCTGAACGGGGGTGAGCAGCAGCAGGCAGCGGGCGGGTCCTCATGGGCTGTAGGCGGCATGTTATCTGAGGGTGTTACAAAGTAACCACGTTTTTCCTGGCCTGGCTGCTTCGCTCCTCCTGGTGTATAATAGTCTGGCCCCCGATAAATCTGTTGTTAGTCACTAACGATCACATAAATGACCCCTTTGGGCAGAAAAGGCTTAAAATAAAATGTCCTTTATGCAGGCCTGGGTCTGTCTGGTCGCACAGTCTGAATCATCAGGTTTAGTTCATCCTAAGCAGAATCGCACGTTGGGAAGTAGAAACAGACGCACTTTGTGGTGATTTTATTTGAAGAAAAAGTGAAGGTTTGCTTGCGGGGACAGTCTGTCACTCACCTCGCAGCCCAGCCCTTTGGGGTGACGGTGTTGTGCCTTCTTCCTCTGCCATCAGAGTCATGGACCAGCACAAGCTCACCAGGGACCAGTGGGAGGACCGGATCCAGGTGTGGCACGCGGAGCACCGCGGGATGCTCAAGTGAGTGTGGCCTGTTGTCTGCGTGTGCCCGGCGAGGGCCCGACCCCGGGAGGTGACCAGCCAGCCACGGGGAGGGTTCCTCAACGCCCAGGTGTTCTTCTTGCCTGGAGTTAGTTAAAGCCTCCCTCCCCCCTCCCTCCCTTCTCTCTCTCTCTC
>PVJC01007268.1:30665-52234 GCA_004026665.1 Murina feae | reverse complement strand
CGCCAGGCCCCGCCCCCACTCCCTGCGCCCCGAGCAGAGCCAGGAGCCCCGCCCCGCCAGGCCCCGCCCCTCCCGTCAGGCCCCGCCCCCGCGCTCGGCCGGCGCCCTGACCTCCGCGCGGATCAGAGCCTTGAGCCGCCGCCGCCGCCGCTGCCGCGATGTGGTCCGCGCTGCCGCTGCTCTGCGCCGGGGCCTGGCTGCTGGGACCCCCGACTCCCGGCGCCGCCGCTGTGTTCGTGGGCTTCTCCGGTACGTGGGGGGGCGGAGAGCGGGGTGCGGGCCGGGCCGGGATCCAGACCCCGCGCCCTGGGCGAGGGCGGGCGGTGGGGGGACCCCGAGTCGGGAGCCCGCGCGGGGCGGGCCGGAGGGGTGTGCGAGCCCCGAGGAGCCGTGGACGGGAGCCCGGGCCCCCACCCCGCGGGGTGCAGAGGCCAGGCGTCAGGGAGCCCGCAGCCCCCGGTGCCCCGCACCCCAACCTGGGGACCGGGGGGCGGGGGCCCCGGATCTGCGCCTGCGGGGCGGGCGCGCGGCTTTCCCGGCCTCTCCGGGCGACTGCTCCCCACCTGGCACGGGGGTTCCCAGACGCGCCCGCGGGCAGAGGGGGCGGGACGGCTATGGGGGGGTGCAGCCCTGCAAACTGAGGGTCACGGGTCAGGGTGAGCCCCGGGCACCCCGTTTGAGCTGCTTGCTCCCCCCCAGACCCTCCTCTCCTGCGCTCGCCCTCAGCCCAGCACCCAGCACCCAGCACCCAGCACCCAGCACCCACAGGCTCCTCCTGGGCAAGAGCGAGGTCTCCCAGGCTGGGTCTGGCCCTCCCAGGACCCTGCCTTCCTCTCCCCGACCCCCATCTTGCAAACGTGGACCCAGCTGCCTTCCCCCCCAAACTCACCCCCAACCCCAGGGCTGTGCCGGGCCCTGGAGGTGAGGCCTGGCCCTGGGGAGGGCTTTCCCGCGCAAGGCCATCGAGGGAAAACATGGGGGGCTTTGGGGGCCTGTGGGGGGCCTCGGGGCAGCAACTTCAGGCAGCCGCAGGCCGGATGCACACGCGCGGGGTCCTGCCTCCGTGAGCCACCACTCGGGGGCCCTGGACTCGGAGCTCCACCGTGATTTCCAGGGGCCTCAAACCCTGATTCCCCCCCACACACACCCCCAATGTTTCAAAACCGGGTAAGAACAGGCCCCAGCCGGTGTAGCTCAGTGGGTAGGGCGTAGGTCGGCCCCTACTGAGGAGTCCTGGGTGCGATTCCGGGCCAGGGCAGGTACCCGGTGGCAGGCTCCATCCCTAGCCCGGCCCCGGGGGCGTGCAGGAGGCCATCAATGGATGTGTCTCTCTCACGTCCATGTTTCTCTCTCTCTCTCTCTCTCTCTCTCTCTCTCTCTCGCCCTCCCTCCCACTCTCTCTTGAAATCAACAGAAAAATATCCTGGGGTGAGGACTGAAAAAGTAAAATGCCTGTAAACATGGGGTCAGATCAGGCAGCAGGCGTGTTTGGTGACCCCTATTCTAGGCCAGTCTCCCCCCACATCCCTTACAGAGAGGAAGGGAGAGGGACAGAGAGAGACATCGATCGGCCGCCTCCTGCACGCCCCCTACTGGGCATGTGCCCACAACCCAGGTCCATGCCCTCGGCTGGAATCGAACCCGGGACCCTTCAGCCCGCAGCCCGGCGCGCTACCCACTGAGCCACACCGGCCAGGGCTGGGTCGGTTCTTGAAGGAAGCTGGTTTCCAGGAGGGAGGAGCTTGAGGGGTGTCAGCTGACGGGGTCCCCGGGGCAGGGCTGAGTGGCGAGGGTGCCGTGTGATTCGGGCGGGGCGGGGAATGCCAAGCTTGAGCAACAGGGCGCTAAAAACGGCCTCGCGGAGGCGGAGGGCGGGGGGCGGGACGGAACCCCCCCGGGGCCCGGCGTGCACGTGTGCGTGGGCCCTGAACGCAGACATGGGGCGACGAGGGCCGGGGTGGGGGTGGGGCTGGGCTGGAGGGCATCCATGGGGGGGCGAAGAAGACACATGCAATACTTTCAACAATAAAGAATTATTGTTTGTTTTTAAAATGGCCTTCCTGGTCCTAATCGCAATAAGCAATAATGTTGTCATTGCTTATTATTATTATTATTATTTTTAATTTTATTTTTATTGATGTCAGAGAAGAAGGGGGAGGGAGGGAGAGCGAGAAACACCCATGATGAGGAGAATCATGGATCGGCCGCCTCCTGCACGCCCCACTAGTGGGGATCGAGCCCACAACCCGGGCCTATGCCCTTGACCGGGAATCGAACCCAGGACCCTTCCATCCACAGGCCAACACTCTATCCACTGAGCCACACCAGCCAGGGCTGGGTGCTGTTTGTTATTTTATTTTTATTTTTTTTAATATATTTCTATCAGTTTCAGAGAAGGGAGAGGGATGGAAACATCCGAGCCCCATGGGTCACAGGAGGTAAACACGATGAAACTGTATACTTTTTAAAATATATCTATAATTTTATTGATTTCTGAGAGGAAGGGAGAGGGAGAGAGAGAAACATCCATGATGAGAGAGAATCATGGGTCGGCCGCCTCCTGCACGCTCCCCTAGTGGGGATGGAGCCCGCAACCTGGGCCTGTGCCCTTGACCAGGAATCGAACCCGGGACCCTTCCGTCTGCAGGCCAACGCTCTATCCACTGAGCCACACTGGCCGGGGTAAATGTACACTTTTTGTCCTTGTTGCACGGGGCGAGGGGAGGGCCGGAGCTCAGGGACCAACAGATGGTCCCTTGGGGTCAAGTTCTGAGGCGCATGTGGGTGCAGGTGGGGTTCAGGAGGAAGAGAAACAGCCGTCCAACCGCTGCCTGAGAGGGCTGTCCGAGTGAGAAGGGCTGGGCGTTGCCCCCCCACTGCCTCCCGTGACGTCGGTCTCACTTCAGTGTCGTGTGTGCATGAAGCTGGAGCAAACCCTTTGCAGGCCTTTCCCAGGGGTCCTCGGCCAGCTCACTGTCCCTCAGACCGCTGGAGGGCCGGACTAGAGTTTAAAAAACTATGAACAGCCCTAACCGGTGTGGCTCAGTGGATAGAGCGTCAGACTGAGGACTGAAAGGTCCCGGGTTCGAGTCCAGTCAAGGGCATGGACCTTGGTTGCGGGCACATCCCCAGTAGGAGGTATGCAGGAGGCAGCTGATCGATGTTTCTCTCTCATCAATGTTTCTAGCTCTCTATCCCTCTCCCTTCCTCTCTGTAAAAAATCAATAAAATATATTTAAAACAAAACCAACTATGAACAAATTCCTAGCACACTGTACGTATCTTATTTTAAGCAGGACAGGCAGCGGCGGCAAAAACACCCGCATGTGGCCCGTGGGCCGTAGTTTGAGGACGCCTGGCTCTTTCCATTTAAAATGAAGTTTTAGAACCCCGGCCAGTGTGGTTCAGTGGACAGTGCATCCGCCTGCAAACTGAAGGGTTCCGGGTTCGAGTCCCGGTCAGGGCACAGGCCTGGGTTGCGGGCTCCATCCCCAGTGGGGGGCGTGCAGGAGGCGGCTGATCCATGATTCTCTCTCATCATGGATGTTTCTCTCTCTCTCTCTCTCTCTCCCTTCCTCCCTGACATCAATAAAGAAATATATTTAAAAAAAATAAAATGAATTTTTATGTCACTTAAACATAAGGGGGTAAGGGGTGAGGTGCGCAGGGTTTAGCTGGAATGCAGCCAGCGGTGTGGCCGTGCACAGCTGAGTGGCTGTGACACAGACCCGGGGGTGGTGCGAAGGCGGGATGTTTGCTCAGTCCTTCTCATTGGGAATGTATAGATGTTTTTAAACTATATTTTTATTGATCTCAGAGAGGAAGGGAGAGGGAGAGAGAGAGAAACATCCGTGAGGAGAGAGAACCATGGACCGGCTGCCTCCTGCACGCCCTGCGCTGCGGACGGAGCCCGCAACCCGGGCCTGTGCCCTTGACCGGGAATCGAACCCTGACCTCCTGGTTCATGGGTCGATGCTCACCCCTGAGCCGTGCGGCCGGCAGGAAGTAGGTATTTTTAAATTAACTGCTTATTGAGAGTCTCATGCAGAAAAGGACACAGGTCATTACACACGCCTTTCGGTGACACGCCCCTGTCCCGGCCTCAGGCCACAGGCTCAGACGTGAGCTCTTCCAGGCCCATGTGGGTGCCCAAGCGGCCGCCTGCCTCGCCTTCCCTGCTGTGCTGCGCGTCCAGCGACACCGTTCCCGGACCCTGCGTGTAGGCAGCCCAGCCTCCTGAAGTGCAGATGGGTTCTCAGGGCCTCCTTGGCCGTGCCTGGCTCTGCCCGCTGAGCCACACCGGCCGGGCTGCCGCCGGGCGCTCACGCCTGACTCACCTTTCTCTCTTCGCAGAGATGGTTCGCTTTAAGTCGTGGATGCTGCAGGTCAGTGCCCAGCTTCTCCTTTCTGAGGTTTCTCCTGCCTCAGGAGCTTCCTGTTCTCAGGCCGGCCAAGCCCTGCCCGATAAGGGGGCGGGGAGGTGGGAGGCGGGAGGGGGGAGGGGGGGGGGGGGGGGGGGGAGGGGGGAGTTTCAGGTCGAGGCCTCCGGGTCTTTCCACCTGCGGGGAAGGGGCAGCTGAGTGACCTCCCTCCAGGGTCCCCAGGAGGGACGCAGGCCGGCAGCCAGCCTTGCAAGCCTTGGGGTTCGTTCCACATTTTGGGTTGTTTTAATATATTTTTTATTGATGTCAGAGAGGAAGGGAGATGGGGAGAGAGAGAGAAACATCCACGATAAGAGGGAATCATCCTCTCTCCTGCACTGGGGATCGAACCCGGGACCCTTGGTCCGCAGGCCGATGCTCTACCCACTGAGCCACACTGGCTGGGGCCGTATTTTGTATTCAGGTCGCACTGCATGCTGGCTGCCAGGTTGACTGGAGGGCACCAGTGCGTGTGCTTTTGAAAAATGGTGACTTCCGCAGCCAACTTTTTTTCTTTTTCTAAAGAAATCTTTATTAGTTTCAGAGCCGAAGGAGGAAGAAAGAGAGAGAGAGAGACGTCAGTGATGAGAGAGAATCATGGATCGGCTGCCTCCTGCACGCCCCCCGCTGAGTGGGGATCGAGCCCACCACCCGGGCCTGTGCCCTGACCAGGAATCGAACTGTGACCTCCTGGTTCATAGGTCGAGGCTCAACCACTGAGCCACACCGGCCTGGCATTTTTTGCCGTGAACTTGACCAGCACTAGTGATGCCCACGGCTGATGGCACTGAGCAGGTCCCTGTTCTGGGGCCCCTGGAGTGTGAGTGGACATTCGGGTGGCCGCCCGGGGTCCACCCTGGCCGTAGGCCCCTGGGGGCTGGGGGTTGCTCTGTAACATCCTGGTGTTGGCATCTGAGACCCAGGATGGCAGCGGGCAGCTGCCTGGGGTCGTGCCTGAGGATGTCTGTCAGCAAAAATGACCTCCATCCGCCATCCTCTGAGGAAAGAGCGCCAATTCCCTGTGGGAGCCGCGTCTGGTTCTGGGTCCGAGCCGTCCGGTTCCGGGTCCGAGCGCCGGCATGCTCTGTTGCAGCACCAAAAGGCGTACAGCGCGGTTGAGTACCAGCACAGGCTGCAGACCTTCGCCAGCAATCGGAGGAGGATGGAGGCCCACAACGCCAAGAACCACACGTTTAAAAGTACCTGGGGGGGGCCTGGGCTGCGGGTCGGGCTCCCTCTCGGGGAGGGGACACCTGGGTGCTGGGAGGAACCCGTCCAGGACACCACTCCTTCCTGTTATCATCTTTTATAAGATTTTTTTCTTATTTTTTAAATCCTCCCTCGAGGCTATTTTTCTATTGATTTTTAGAGAGAGCGGAAGGGAGAGGGAGAGATGGAGAGAAACATTGATGTGAGAGAGACTCACATTGATGAGCTGCTTCCTGCATGCATCCCGGCCAGGGCCGGGCCAGGGAGGAGCCTGCAACCAGGGAACATGCCCTTGACCGGAATCGAACCCAGGATCCCTCAGTCCCCTGGCCAATGCTCCATCCACTGAGCAACACTGGCCAGGGCCCTCTGGGGGATTCTGAGGCACAGCCAGGCTTGACCTTGGGGCACTGAACTGACCTTGGGGCTGCAAACTGACCTTGGGGCCCTAAACTGACCTTGGGGCCCTGAACTGACCTTGGGGCACTTGGTTATGACACTGAAAAATATGACGCGGCCGAGGGAGCATGGGGTTTCTCTCATTCTTCCCTGCGTCTTTATTCGTGACGTACATCCTGGTCTTTTGTGTTAATTTTTCATTTTGGCCTTTGTGTGTTTTCCTTCTCTCCTCAGTGGGAATAAACCCGTTCTCAGACATGACCTTCGCGGAATTCAAGCACAAGTACCTGTGGTCAGAGCCTCAGGTGGGTGTGACCATTGTGACCGGCCGGAGTCCTTTCAGTCCAACCTTGGGAATAACCGCATGACCCCTCCACCCACCCTACCCCGACCCAACCGCCGCTGGGGGGGCCTGGGTCTGAGCCGGGGGGGCGGTGGGGGGAGCCCGAGAGGCCAGCTCCCAGCAGCCCTGCCCTCAGCCCACGCTCTTGCCTCAGCAGCACTGCGGACCCTGAGCTTAGGGTTGCCGGGTACCATGTCGATGCCCAGTTAAAAGTCAAATTTCAGATTAAAAGGGAAAAAAAGGATACTATTTTAACACAAGCGTATCCTGAGCCTTGTGGGGGGCACACACCACAGAGCTGGTCTTCCTCCACCTGAAATCCAGGTTCAACTGGAGGAACTGTGTCCTTTAAAATATATATATTTTTTATTGATGTCAGAGAGGAAGGGAGAAGGAGAGAGAGAACCATCCATGATGAGAGAGAGTCACGGATCTGCTGCTTCCGGCACACCCCGCACTGGGGATGGAGCCCACAACCTGGGCCTGTGCCCTTGACCGGGAATTGAACCCAGGACCCCTTGGTCCTCAGGCCGATACTCTACCCACTGAGCCACACTGGCTGGGGCTGTATTTTGTATTCAGATCACACTGCATGCTGGCTGCAAGGTTGATGGGAGGGCACTCTGACCAGGAATCGAACCCTGACCTCCTGGTTCCTAGGCCACGACACTCAAACCCTAAGCCACGAACTCATGAATGTTCCATTTCAAGGACCCGTTATGTCTGTGAAAACGGTGGTGTTTGTTGTTCCAGAACTGCTCAGCCACCAAGAGTAACTACCTCCGGGGCAGAGGCCCCTACCCCTCCTCCGTGGACTGGAGGAAGAAAGGCCCCTTTGTCTCCAAGGTGAAGAACCAGGTATGCCCGCCCTCACCCCCTCCCGAGCGCCAGCGCTGTGCCCCGTGGGGTGGGGAACAGAGCGGGGGGGGGGGGGGGGGGGGCAGGCAGGGCCTTATCGCCCCTCCGCAGCCCGTGAGGCAAGCGCCATTGTCCGTTGAACAAGTGATGAAACCGAGAGGATGGAACTGCCCGGGGACACCGGCCTTGGGGGCAGGGAAGCCTCCACGGGAGAGGGGACTGTGAGCTCCAGGAGGCTGGGCAGGGGCAGGGGCACCGCAGACGCGGGTGGGATGGAGGACGGGGTGGGGTAGGTGGGGTCAGGTGTCTGGGTGTGTTGGGGGGGGTTGTCTAGGAGACAGACAGGCCGGCTGGGCCTGGGCAGCCAGGGTAGGGCTTGGGGAGTTGTTGGGGGTTTTTGTTAGTTTGTTTTTCAAATACATCTTTTACTAGAGGCTCCGGTGCACGACGTTTGTGCACTGAACAGGGGGGTGTAGGGGCCTGATTCCTCCCACAGTCCGGGACCAGCTGTGAGCCCGGCTCCTGGATGAGCCGTGCTCCCCCTGTGGGAGCCCACTGACCATCGGGGCAGCTCCTGTGCTGAGCATCTGGCGGTCAGTGCACGCCCTAGGGTTTTATTCTATAGGATTGGTTTCGGAGAGACAGGGAGAGGGAGAGAGAAAGAAGCATCCACGATGAGAGAGAATCCTGGATCGCTGCCTCCCACGTTGGGGGTCGAGTCCACCCCCCAGGCATGTGCCCTGACCGGGAATCATACCCCAACCTCCGGGTTCATAGGTCGACACGCAACCACTGAGCCACACGGGCCGGGCATGGGGAGTTGTTAAAGTCAGGACTGTGGGTAGAATGCAATGGGAGGTGGAAAGGTGAGAGAGAAGGTTCTAGAAACAGGACTTTGGAGAGTCCCACTGGGAAGCTGTGGGGAGAGGCAGGAGAGCTGGGGCCATGGGGAGGGTGGGGGCCGTTCCTGGCGGGACAGAGGCCAGCACTGAGCGTGCTCGGGCGACCTCCCAGAGCCGGCGAGGGTCAGAGGGATCGGGGTGGGTGGGAGACCACGTCCCCAGGGGCTGTCTCCCTCGGGGCCCGGTCACAGACCCTTGCCCCCGCTTCAGGGCGGCTGTGGCAGCTGCTGGACCTTCTCCACCACGGGAGCCCTGGAGTCCGCCATCGCCATCAAGACGGGCAAGATGCTCTCGTTGGTAAGCAGCTGGCGGGGCCTTGGCTCGGCTCCAGGGCTTCAGCCAAGGCTGCCAGGCCACCAGGCTGACCACAGAACAAGCTGGGCATCACCTGACCCCCCAGCGTGAGGGCCCTGCCCTGAAGGCTGTGTCCAGCCCCCCTCCCGTGTGGGTATCTGGGCAAGGGGGAAGGGGAGCAGGCCCCTCCCTGCCCGTGAGCCACCACGGGACCCGTGACCACACGCATGTGCACACCCACAGCAAGGCCCGCCCCCCTGTCGCCTGCCTGGCTGCCAGTCAGCTGCCTGCCTAGCCCCTCCCACACCTGTCGGCACTTCACACACAGGGACGGCCCCTGCCTTTGGGGACTTTTAGACCCAGAGCCGCTGGGTGTGGCTCAGCGGGTGGCTCAGCCCCTGGTGCCAGGGCCCCACCATGCTCACGGGTGACATTCGCTCCCACAGGCGGAGCAGCAGCTGGTGGACTGTGCCCAGAACTTCAACAACCACGGCTGCAGAGGGTGCGTTCCCTGAGGGGAGGCCCGGCCCCTTCTTTCCCACCTGGCGCTCCCAGAGGACCTGGGATGGGCCCAGCCAGCCCCTGGGGTGGGGAGGAAGGGTTGCCTGACACGCCCAGGGTGCCTGGGGCACAGGGTAAGCCCAGACACGCCCTGTGCCTGGGACCAGCTGGACCCCCGCGGGGCAACTATCTGCAGGCCCTCGTACCACCTCTGTGTGTGCCTCTCACAGGGGCCTCCCCAGCCAGGCGTTCGAGTACATTCGCTACAACAAAGGCATCATGGGCGAGGACACCTACCCCTACAGGGGCCAGGTAACTCTGCGCACCTCCCCCACCCCTTCCTCAGCCCATGGCCGGCCCTTCCACTAGAATGCATCTCCCTCTGCCTCTTCAGGGCCACTCCTCCTTCTTCCTCTTCTTTTTTAAATATACTAGAGGCCCGGTGCACAAAAATTTGTGTACTCAGGGTGGGGGGGTCCCTCAGCCTGGCCTGTGCCCTCTCGAAGTCTGGGACCCCTCAGGGGTTGTCCACCTGCTGGCTTAGGCCCACTCCCCAGGGGATCGGGCCTAAGCTGGCAGTCAGACATCCCTCTGGCAGCCCAGGAGCCCTTGGGGGATGTCCACTTGCCAGCGGGGAGCAGGCCTAAGCTGCAGTCGGACATCCTTAGTGCTGCTGAGGAGGCAGGAGAGGCTCCCACCACCACCGCTGTGCTGGCAGCCATCAGCCTGGCTTGTGGCTGAGCAGAACTCCCCCTGGTGGTCAGTGTGTGTCATAGTGACCAGTCATTCCCAGTCATTCTGCTGTTAGGGTCAATTTGCATATTACCCTTTTATTATATAGGATATCTAGCTAGAGGCCCAGTGCATGATAATGCGTGCACTCAGGAGGGTCCCTCAGCCCTCTCACAGTCCAGGAGCCCTCGGGGATGTCTGACTGATGGCTTAGGCCTGCTCTTCTGCAGAAGGAAACTGGCGGGCTGATTACCACCACTGCTGTCTCTGGTGGCCTCCCTCTGCGTGAGGGGACCAGTGGGCTGATTGGGGGATGGTGAGTGGCCGGCCCTGCCCCCCAATTGCCCCTCCGCCACCACTGGTCACCACCGCCCCCCGGTCACCGTTCCATCCCTCTGCCCACTGGCACCCGCCTTGGCTGGCGTGGCGCTGCCTGTTCGCCAGCCCCGCCCTCCCAGTTGATTTGCATATTAGGCTTTTATTATATAGGATTGATTTCAGAGAGGAAAGGAGAGGGAGAGAAATATCCATGATGAGAGAGGATCATGGATCGGCTGCCTCCTGCACGCCTCCCACTGGGGATGGAGCCTGCAACCAAGCCTGTGCCCTTGACCTGGAATCGATCCCTGACCTCCTGGTTCATTGGTCGATGCTCAACCCCGGAGCCACGCCGGCCGGGCCAGGTTCTCCCTCTCGTTACCTGAGCTCCTCTACCTCCACATGACCTTCCTCTGTGCCGGCTGCTTCTTGTGAAGTGGCTCCCTGCCCGGGGCTCCATGTCCCGTGTCCTGAGGCAGGGTTATGTGTCCCCCCTCCCCCCCGGCTCAGCTCCCACCAAGTGCCCCCTGGGCCCCCTTGGCCGTAACCAGTGCAGGCCCGTCTCCTGCCGCTGGACTGTGAGCTCCTGGGAAACCGACGCTCGCAGGCTCTGTGCAACCGACCCCAGGCCCGGCCCGTGCAGCCAGCGTCTGCTCCGTCCGTGCAGCCAGGCTGCGTGGGGCGGCCCTCACCTGTGCCCCTGCCCTTTGCCCTCAACAGGACGGCAAATGCAAGTTCCAGCCCGAGAAGGCCATCGCGTTCGTCAAGGACGTGGCCAACATCACCCTGGTGAGGACCGCGCCCTCCGGCTGACGCGGAGGCTGCCTCTCCCGGGCGGTGGGCACGGCGGGCTCACGTCACTTGAATAAGGGTCCCGGGAGAGAAGCGGGGCAGGGCCCCGAGGGCAGACGCTCCGCCCCGGGTCTGCCTGAGTCTTCACACCCCAGTTTCCTTGTCTGTAAAATGGGATCAGCCATCGCCACCCTGCACACAGGGGTGTGAGCGTGTGGGACGCACGCACGTGACCTCGCTGAGCAGGAATGCGTCCCCGGGGACACGCCAGGTTCTGCTGCAGTGACGTCGCCCGGCCTGAAGCACAGTTTCAGCCTCTTGTGGGCGCGTGCCCGCTCAGGCAGAGGGGAGGGGTGCACCCATCGCAACCCCCAGAGCCTCCCAGCCAGGCCTCGCCCCACATGGGTGGGGAGGTGCAGGCAGGGTGAGTGGCCCTGGTGACCACAGGGTGGGGGAGATGCCTGTGAAGGCCGAGAGCACATGTCCATGGGTATGCAGGCGTGATGTGCCCACAGACGTGTGGGGCTCCTGTATGTGGCTGGAGCACGTCCAGGCGCTTTGCCCAGCACTCACCACGCACCCCCTCCGAGGACACAGCCCTGGGAGACAGAGGCACGGGGTCACCTGCCCCCCGGCCACAAGGGCTCCGAGGGGCAGTTGTGAGCCGAGCTCCCGCCATCGCAGACCCCACACCCTGTAGCAGGGATGTCTGTGAGTTTATCTCCCCAACACAGCCAGCTTCCCCTGCTCAGGGGGCCATCGGGGTCCCGTGGAACCCCTCTGCCTGGTTCCGTGGGGAGCCCTGTCTGTGGCCTGCGGGCCCGGAGGCACCGGCCAGCGCTGGAGTCCAGCCCTCCCTGGCAGGGCCCCCGGGAATGCGGCAGGAGCGCGGGCACTGGCTCCTGCTGCGCCGACCGCCTGCCTTCCCGGCCTCCATCCGCCCGACCTGTCCAGCTCCAGGCCTTTGCTGAGCCCAGCTGTGCTCTCAGCAGCTGGATCTCAGCCCCTGAGGCAGGTCTGACCCCAGCTCAGCTGACCCCCACCCTCAAGTCCACTCCCTGAGGCTCCGATGACAGGGCCTGGGCCCGGGAACTTCTTAAAAACTCCCCGGGGTTTCCCATGCCCTGACCCAGAGCTTCCCACTTCCTCCCGTGGCCTCCCTGGCTGAAGAGCACCCGTCCTCTGCCCCTGGGCCTGGCTGGGTCTCCTCATTCGCCCCCGATCCCCCCAGCCAGATCCTACCTGCTCATGGCTCCAAACCCTGGGTCCCCCATTGAAGCTCCCCAGCCTGGCTTTGGGGGTGGGGGGCCCAGGGACAGAGCAGGATGGGGGAGCGAGGCCCAGGCCAGGCCAGGGGGCCAGGCTTGGGAGGAGGGACCTGGGAGGCAGGCGGAAAACCCAGCGTGACCTGGCCCCTCATGCAGTCAGGGAGTGGGGGCCCCCACGCTCCCCCCAACGTCTGCTGTGAGGGGCGGAGGCTCGTGGCGGCTGCTTTTGGGTCTGAAACAGGTGGGGAACCTCGGGCCTGCGGGCCGCAGGGGGCCCGCAGAATCGCCTCGCCGGGCCCTGCCCAGGCTTCGGGGCAAGGTCACGAAATGCTTGACCCAGCAGAGCAGGCTCGTGTCTAAGTGGGTAACTCTGAATGGCCCCCCAGAACGACGAGGAAGCCATGGTGGAGGCAGTGGCCCTGTACAACCCCGTGAGTTTTGCCTTTGAGGTGACCAGCGACTTCATGCAGTACCGGAAGGGCATCTACTCCAGGTGAGACCGCCTCCCCTGGCTGCCCCCAGCCCCACCGCCCCCCGCACCGTCCAGACGCAGAGAGGCCCAGGCCGCAGGCCAGCACAGGTGACGTGTCTTCCTGAGGAGCCGCCTCAGTTCCCAAAACCCAGGTTCAAAAGTCTGAAGGCGAGAAACGGGGAGAGAGAGTCGCTGCCCTGAGGGCACCCCGCTCCTGAGCCGGCGTGAACACGATTGGCTCCCCCAGCCTCCTCCTGCAGCTGCCCAGTGCCTCCAGCACCTCCCTCCCCCCAACTCCCCAAGATGCTGGCACCCCAGGGCTTGGTCCTCAGCCCCTCTCCTCCCCGCCAGCTGTTTGCTGTGTGTGGGTCCGACTGTGCCTGCAATAAGGTTTTCTCTCTCTTTACCGCAGCGGCTAGAGAGTGGACGAGTTCCTGAGTTAGAGGCGGCTGGGGATGGAGAAAAGGGGGGACACGGACACAAAGACGGGGGGGGGAAAGCTGGGGCCTGGTGGGACACTGCTCTCAGATGGGGGGCAGTGACCCAGAGCTGGTGCAGCGTGTTCATTTTATACAGTACTAGTGGCTTGGTGCATGAAATTCGTGCCCGGGGGTGGGGGGATGTCCATCAGCCCGGCCTGCACCCTCTCCAATCTGGGACCCGTCAGGGAATGGCCAGTTGCCAGCAGTTGGACATCCCTCTTGCAATCCTGGACTGCTGGCACCTAACCGCTCACCTGCCTGCCTGCTTGATCGCCCCTAACCGCTCACCTGCCTGCCTGCTTGATCTGCCTGCCGCCTGCTCACCCCCAACTGCCCCCCCTCCTGGCCTGATCACCCCTAACCGTCTCTGCCTTGGCCCCTCCACCACAGCTTTGTCAGGAAGGTCTCCCAGTCTAATTAGCATATTACCCTTTTATTAGTATAGATGATTCCAGGAAGTGTTACTAGAGTTTAAGACGATGGAAATTATGTGAAATCATGGTTCAGGATCAAGCTGCAGTTCTTCGTTCTTGTGGCTTCTTTGTGAGCATCACTCCCGGCTGAGCCCGGGTCCTCGAGTCTGTCCCTGGCGCCTGGCTGAACTTAGATAATGAACCCCACCTGCTGGCGCCTGTGCTAAGGGTCAGGCTGACAGCACACCGGCCTCTGGCACGGTGTGTGTTTCCGGACGTGGCTCTGCCGATGTCACTGGGCTCAGCCGACAATCAGCTCAGGTGCCTTCCCAAGCGCTCTCTACACCCAGCTTTAGGAGATCTGGGAGCCGACCCGTTTCCGGGCCTCAGAGCCCTGCTGCCCCTCCCCGGGCAGGAGGGCAGCCGCCCCGCCCACCAGGGCCTGCCCTGTAGCTGCCTCCTCCTGGTCTGCCCCTGAGGCCCCCATCCTCCCCTCAGGCTGGTCATTTCTCCAAGCTCATCTCCCATCAAACTGCCCCCCCCTCCCATCCAGCCCTGGCCTGCCCCAGCCACACCCACCCAGGGCCTTTAGTCCCCTTCCTGAGCCATCCGCGCAGTCCCCTCAGAGTCAGATCGCCTCCTCAGGGCCCCTCAGCCTCCACTGTCATGGCCCTGTGTGTACAAGCAGCTGGACAAAGGTTGGGGGGCCGTGGAGGGAGGGGACCTTACCCAGGCCCGGCGCGTGCCAGGAACGCAGTTACACGTCAGCTGAACTGACACAGAGCCCCACAGCCTGTCCTCGAAACGCCTTTTTATTTTATTTTTTTAATTTCAGAGAAGAAGGGAGAGGGAGAGAGAGAAACATCCATGATGAGAGAGCATCATTGATTGGCTGCCTCCTGCACGGCCCCTCCCCCATTGGGGATGGAGCCCACAACCCGGGCCTGTGCCCTGACCGGGAATCGAACTCGGGACCCTTTGGTCCGCAGGCCGACGCTCTATCCACTGAGCCACACGGCCATTTCTTGATGGAAACCAGTTCACTGTGGTCATTGGACGCCTGCTGTAGGCCCTCAATACGGTCCTGTTGAAAACAAGCACCAGGGGAGTGGGGGCTCTGGGTGCAGCAGGGAGTGTGGGGGAGCCCTCTGCCCGCTCCCCACCGCAGGGCGAGGGCAGGGCCGGGCAGGCTGGGGCGGGCCCGCACCTCGGGGCTCCTTGCCCTGCGCCCGTTTGCGTGCGCACAGCTGAGAGCGGGTCTCTGGCCCCGCGAGTGGAGGAGATGCAGATGCACACCCAGGGCCCCCCCCCCCCCCAAGCACTGGGTGCCGCGTGGAGCGTGTCCCTCCTGCATCTCAGCCCTTCCCTGTCCCTCTCCCAGCACTTCCTGCCACAAAACCCCTGACAAGGTGAACCATGCGGTGCTGGCTGTGGGGTACGGAGAGGAGAACGGGACCCCCTACTGGATCGTCAAGAACTCCTGGGGCCCCCAGTGGGGGATGAACGGGTAGGTGGGGCAGGTCCCTGTGCTTGGGGCAGGCAGAGCGGGCCTGCTCAGGTCTGAGCCCCAGAGATGACTGTCCATGTCCTCACTTTGGGGGGGACCCTGTGGTAATAACTACAAGAGGGGGGCAGGGAGGGCTCCCCAGGGAATTCTGGGGGAAGGGAGAGAAGCGGGGAGCTCACCAGGTCAGGGCAGTGCTTTCCTGGAGATCGACAAGCCCAGTATCACCGTTTTAGCATCAATCCAGGGGGTAATCCTGGAGTCAGGTCTCGGGGAGCAGCAGGCACCCTGAAAGGCCTCAGTCCACCCCCCAAACCTCAGCCTGCCCTCCCCTCCCGCAGGTACTTCCTCATCGAGCGCGGGAAGAACATGTGTGGGCTGGCGGCCTGCGCCTCCTACCCCATCCCACAGGTGTGAGCCCCCAGGGGCTGCAGCCGGGACCGCCGGGGGGGACAGGAGGAAGGGGACGCTGGGCACCTGGAGGATGTCCTGCCCTGAGGATGTGGGGGAGCCCCCAGGCCCTCGCTCTGCTGCGTCCTCACCCCCCAGTGAGGAGGACGAGGAGCCACCAGCCCACCTGCCTCCAACCAAAGCTGACACCAGCCGTGCCTTAGGCCTGGACTTAACCGGCCCCACAGATACTCTTCATTAAACTCTTCACTAGAGGCCCCGTGCACAGAGCTCGTGCACTCGGGCGGCCCTCATCCCGGCCTGTGGCCCCTTCAGTCTGGGAGCCCTTTGGGAATGTCCAGCTGATGGCGTAGGTCCACTCCCTGTGGCTTCTGGTGCACTGGCCACCAGGGTGCAGCTCCCATGTTGAGCGTCTGTCCCCTAGTTGTCAATGCGCATCATAGCGACCAGTCATTCTGCCATTTGGTCGATTTGCATTCTAGCCTTTTATTATATAGGATTATATTCTATTTCCGAGGCCACGAGCGCACTGGGCCTTCCTGTGGCCTTCACCCCAATAAACACTCAGCGAGCACCTTCTTGTTGCCTTCACCCCAATAAACACTCAGCAAGCACCTCCCGGCCCAACCTGTGCTGTGTGTGCTGCAGCCTGGGGGCCAACTGGGACCTCAGGGCGGCCTTTGAGGGGGAGGGAGAGGAAGGGAGGCGAGAGGGGCTGCCCGGGGGTCGGGCTGGGGGATGGTGGTGGGAGAGCATTTCATGACGGGGGCCTGGGGGCCTGGGGCCTCTCATCCCCCCTTGTCCGGGGGTGACGGGGAATAAGGGCCAACCCAGCCCACCAGCAGGGACCCAGCCCCCCACAGCACACCCTCCGGTTTATCTAGTTTTATCTGATTCCTTTCCCTGCGCTCCGTGCTCCACGGGGAGGTGGCGTGTGCACCGCGTGCAGGGGCCCCGACGGCGGGAGTGCAGGCGTATTTCTGAGTCACAGATGCCGGTTAAGCCCGTGAGCGCCTCGCTCACTCAGGGCTCCCCTCACAGCGAGCCCCCCAGGTTCCCTGACTGGTCCACACGCTGAGCTGAATGGGGGTTTGGCCAACGCCCACCACGGGCAGTGAGTCCGGGGACGTGTGTTTACAGCCCTGAGCGCAGTGCACACTTTTTAGTGACTGTTTGTAGCCTCCAGATCGTTGGGGAGGGCACATGGGCTGTTTCCCACGGGTCTGGGTGGGAGGCTGTGTCACAGGGACTGGCTTCGGAGGGACTGTGGGGAGGAGGGGGGTGGGGGGGACACATGGGGGATCCTTCTGGAACGCCCTGGCTGTCAAGCCCCAGGCCGCTGCACCCACTGCGCATCTGCTCCTCACGGCTCCCCCACGAGGCAGACACTGTATGACGCCCCCACTCCTGTTTTCAAAGGAAGAAACTGAGGCACAGAGTGTGGTCGAGCAACATGCCCGCCCACAGCATCGGCAGGTGCAGAGCTGGGGCTCACTCAAGTCGGCTCACAGCCCCTCCCTGCTGCTGCCTCCAATGAGGCCCAGAACTGACTTTGAAATTATTGGAATCCCTGACCGGTGTGGCTCAGTGGATAGAACGTCGACCTGGAGACTGAAGGGTCCTGGGTTCGATTCCAGTCAAGGGCATGGACCTTGGTTGCGGGCACATCCCCAGTGGGGGGTGTGCAGGAGGCAGCTGATCGATGTTTCTCTCTCATCGATGTTTCTAACTGTCCCTCTCCCTTCCTCTCTGTAAAAAATCAATGAAAAAATATATATTTTTAAAAAAGTAATTTGAAGCAACTCACAGTGCCCAGGACTTGCGCCCCCACAGGCCCAGGGGTGGCCAAGCCTCCCTCCTGTGGGTCCTCCCTCCTGTCAAGGTTAAGATTAGGTACTTTCCTTTTATAATTCTTGGTATAATTTTTTTAATTAAGAGAGGAAGGGAGAAGGAGAGAGAGAGAAACATCAATGATGAGAGAGAATCATGGATTGGCTGCTTCCTGCACACCCCCCACTGGGGATGGGGCCTGCAACCTGGGCCTGTGCCCTGATTGGGAATCGAACCCTGACTTCCTGGATCACAGGTCGGCGCTCAACCACTGAGCCACACCGGCCGGGCTATATTTTTTAATACATTTAAAAAATATATTGTACTAGGGGCCCGGTGCACAAAAATTTGTGCACTCGGGGGGTAGGGGTCCCTCAGCCCGGCCTGTGCCCCCTTGCAGTCTGGGACACCTCGGGGGAGATGTCTGCCTGCTGGCATGCCTGGCCAGCCTGGGTGAGGGGCTGAGGGCCATTTTCAGGCTGCCCACAGCCCCTTCAGGGTTCGTGCACTGGGGGGTGGGAGGGCTGGTGAGTGCAGGTCTGGACGTTTCCCACCAGAGGGCCCACGATCGCACACGCCTGGTGGGCCCAAACGCTGAGGGGACACACCTGGCGCAGAGTTGGGTGGTGAGCCAGGGGCGGACGCTGGTGCAGGATCCCTCGGTGGGGCCCTGCTGCTGAGCAAACACACCCGGAGCGGAGCCGGGCAGTGGACTGGCTTCAGATGCTCCGTACTGTGCAGCAGACGCTCCCGTACGCCCTGTGGAGGCCCCTGGGGGGTGGAGCCAGGCAGTGGACCCGGGACAGGCGCTCCTGGATTCTCCTCGGAGGCTCCCGGGGGTGGAGCCAGGCAGCAGACCCAGGACAGGCGCTCCTGGACGCCCCGAGGAGGCTGCAGGCCAGACCCCCCCCCCCACTGAGCTGACACACCTGGCACAGCTATGCCGGCCACAGAGGCTCCCAGTGCAGAGCCGCCCTGCCAGCCTCCATCTTGGCTGGGTTAATTTGCATACAGCCACTCTGATTGGCTGGTGGGCGTGGCTGTGAGCAGAGGCTCAGCCAGCCTAGGTAGGCAGCTGCAACAGAAGCCTCTGGTTTGCTCTAGCTCCATGGCTGCTGGCCTCCATCTTGGCTCGGTTAATTTGCATACAGCCGCTCTGGTTGGCTGGGAGGCATGGATTGGCTGGTGGGCGTGGCTTATGTGTCTCGGGTAACAGTCAATTTGCATATTACTCTTTTATTATATTTACTTTTTACAGAGAGGAAGGGAGACGGAGAGAGAGTTAGAAACATCGATGGGAGAGAAACATAAATCAGCTGCCTCCTGCACACACACCCCCTACTGGGGATGTGCCCACAACCAAGGTACATGCCCTTGACCAGAATCAAACCCGGGACCCCTCAGTCCGCAGGCTGATGCTCCATCCACTGAGCCACACTGGTCAGGGCTGTTTTTAAATATTTTAACGTCAAATAAGAGGTGAGTCTGGGGGAGCCACCCTTTGGCCCCTTGGCTGTGGGAATTGACACCCAGCAGCTTGCTCCAGGGTAAACAGGGCCCTGGCCGGGTTGCGTGCTCAGCAGAGCACCCCTCTCCTGCATGCAAGGTGTGGGGTGATGGGCGTCCAGGCCCCCAGAGGGTGCCGGCAGGGCCAGCCCCAGGGATGCAGGCTCTCAGCGAGAAAGGCCCCCAGTGGACTGCTCGGGGGAGAAGGCACCTGAAGGCTGAGCCAGGCCCAGAAGCTGAAGGCCCAGGTGACAGGGTCCCTTAGGGGGCAGGTGGGGACCCTGTGGGTGTCCTGCCCTGAGCAAAGGCTGAGCATGTGACCCTGAGAGCAGTCAAGGGCGCCACGTGGGGGGCCCTGCCGCCCTGTGCAGGCCCCCAGGGTGCAGAGACCCTTACAGAAGGGACAGCGTGGCCCCCAGGACACTCAGTGTGCACACCTGTCTGGTCTCAGTGTGGCTGTGGAGGGAGGATTGGCCCCTTAGATTCCTAGACAATAGGGGGGTGAGGGGGTGGAGAGGGAGGATCGGGACTTCCTGCTTATCTATCACCTGGAAAGCTGGAGGGAAGGCGTGTGGCCCGAGTGGGTGACACGGGTCACGTCTGGGCCCTCTGAGTCCCAGGTCAGCCCTCCACCCGGCTCTGGGGGTCTCTCCGATTTGGGGGTACAAGATGTGGGGCCCGGAGGGCGGTGGAAGCATGTGCTCGAGCACGGGTCAAGGACAAAGCAAGCCGCCCCTTCTGCTGATGGCGCACACACACGCACAGCTCAGCCACGGCCCCACCTGGAACCCTCCAGCTCAGCTGCCTTGTCTGTCTGTCTGTCCCTGTCTCTCCAGGCAGAAGCCACGCCCATCTGTTCTTCGGAAATCACTTTCGCTTCCTCACTTTCAGTTCCCCTTTTGCTATTATTGTTGGAATCTTCTAGATGTCGAAACGCAGGCAGACCACGCTCCCCGCGAGATGTTTCACTCAATTTCCCTTCTCCCCCCAACGCCGGGCAGCAGGGCTCACTGGCTTGTACTGCCCTCTGCAGGGCGCCCACGGGCCTGCATGCTGCCTGCAGTCAGAGGGGCAGCCAGGGCCAGCTCTCCTGTCCCCCTGCAGCAGGGGCCCAGAGGAAGGCGGGTGGCCATGGTCATTGACGGTGGGACCTCGCTGGACGGTGGCTGAGACACCTACTGTGCTCCCCACCTGGCTGGCACAGGGAGCCCAGGCTGGCACAGACCAGCATCTCAGACATAGGGTCTCACTGGGGACGTACTCAGGCCCATCCAGGTCCCTCGTACCCAGAAATGCTCGCACCGTCAACGTCTGGAAAATGTGCGTAGCTCAGTGAGCCAACCTGTTCCAAGTGGCCCAGGGCAGCTATGAAATAATGCATGAGAGCCCTGGCCGGTGTGGCTCAGTGGATAGAGCGTCGGCCTGCGGACTGAAGGGTCCCAGGTTCAATTCTGGTCAAGGGCATGTACCTTGGTTGCGGACACATCCCCAGCGGGGGGTGTGCAGGAGGCAGCTGATGGATGTGTCTCTCTCATTGATGTTTCTAACTCTCTATCCCTCTCCCTTCCTCTCTGTAAAAAAACAATAAAATATTTTTTTTAAAGTACATGATCCCTGAAATATGGTCTTTTTCAGGGACTGTAATGCTGTTATCCACTTGCTTTTCCCGTTGAACAGCATGGGAGCCTCAAGGCAAATAGGAATCAAACCTCCACCACCCCCCACCCCACAGTATAGCGAAGCCAGGACAAGTGGTGTCACTTACGAGTTTGACCCTGAACCTACCCCAACTTCACTCCCATCATCCAAGAGCTTTCAAAAAGAAAGCCAACAGTTTTATTGAAGGAAGCAGCCTGACTGTTCTAAATAACATTGGTGGCAATGGCCCTAACCAGTGTGGCTCAGTGGATAGAGCATCGGCCTGCGGACTGAAGGGTCCCAGGTTCCATTCCGGTCAAGGGCATGGACCTTGGTTGCGGGCACATCCGCAGCAGGGAGTGTGCAAGAGGCAGCTGATCGATGTTTCTATAGCTCTATCCCTCTTCCTTCCTCTCTGTAAAAAATAAATTTAAAAAAAAAACACAAAAAAACATTGGTGGCAATAGAAGGAATAGGGGCGAGGAGGGATGTGGCGCTAAGACTAGAACATCATTGAAATACACACTCCACCCTAGCTGGTGTGGCTCAGTAGATAGAGCATCGGCCTGTGAACTGAAAGGTCCTGGGTTCGATTCTGATCAACGGCACAGGCCCAGGTTGCAGGTTCCAACCCCAGTAGGCGCAGGAGGCAGCCAATCCGTGATTCTCTCGCATCATGGATGTTTCTACCTCTCGCTCCCTCTCCCTTCCTCTCTGATTACAATCTAAACTAATAAAAGCGAAATATTAAAATTAACCATTTCTCCGAGACAGGGTAAGCCACGCCCACCAGCCAATCAGAGCTGCTGTATGCAAATTAGCCCAGCCAACATGGCGGCCGCCACTCCCGGACCTGAGTAAACAGCCCTTTCCATTGCGGCAGCAGCGAAAGTGAAGCTGTGCCCTTCAGCTCAGCTCCGATTAAACTGCCTCTAGCAGTTTTGAAACATTGTAACAATCATAGAATCCTCCGGAGCTGAAGGAAAGAGCAGCTCCGGCCTAACCAGTAAAAGTAACAATTGTTTCATTATAGACGCTGCGAGGTGAGGCAGAGGAGGCTTCGTTAGTTAGAAGGCTGCCTTAAAGGAACAGTGTATCAATTATAGAAGATAAACAAAGGCCTTCAAGGAACAGTATCAATTATAGGAGAAAAAACTCCAGAACCTGTGTCCAGCCGGCCTTGCTGGGACGTTGGGTCAATGGGAGCTGTGGGCAGCCTTAAAGCCCCTCACCCAGGCTGGTCAGGCACGCCAGCAGGTGGGCATCCCCCGAGGGG